>OZ026618.1:39073445-39077945 GCA_964020975.1 Hermodice carunculata
TGTGACCTGCACGCCATCTGGTGGCAAATTTGGCATAATGCCTGTCCATTTTGATGTTAAAGAATGACTGGTCTGTACCCTATCGCCCTGAGCAAACCTAGGGCTCTCGACCGCTAGACTGGGACTCTCACAGGTCACCACCCAAATACAAAAAAGCGAGCCCGAGAGTCAGCTGAGTAGGCAACCTGTCCTCTAGTTGTTGCACAAAAGATGGAGTCTAATTATACAAGTTCGAGCTGAGCGACATGAACACATGTCAACAAGGAGATTACAGCTGGATTTTGAATGGAGAGTAACAGATACGACGATCAAGAAAAGATGAACGAAAAAAGCATAAAAGTAACCATTCGAAATAACAATTAATGTCCATATTTTGCTACATCGGATGTTAGAAAGATGCAGCAAAATCCAAGTGCACCTGAGCATGGAGTTGTGCGGATGGAACTGCTTGCAAAAGGTTGCTATAGCAGATTTTTTTTACGGAAATCTGAAACAATTTTATCATTTTGCATTAGACTCTCGAAGCACAAATCGTTTATGTCACATGGTTACAAATTACCGTAAAACTACACAAGCCTACAGTGATTTCATCTTATATATCAGCAAAATAGCAAACGCTCATCATTTCAGCACAATTATCGAAGGGAGGAAGTAGCCAGAAATCTACTGGACTATTTGAACACTAGGCCAGAGACAGACCTTCATAAGTTTATTGAAGCTCTGAAAGAAACCGGCCAAACTCATCTAGCTGAGTTATTTTCTGCAAAAGGAGGTATATATTTCAACTATTTTAAAGCTAATTTAAACAGTCTGATTATGAAAAATTGTTGGAATTGCTTCTACTAGGGAGTGCTAGTTATAAGGACAAAAGAGGTAGTTCTGTTGAATCCATTTCATGCACATTTGTAGTTGCGGCTGCTCTCGATTTCATAGTAACTCTTAAGTGGTCGGTTTACTGGCATGTCAGTTTAATTTTCACAGTACTTTTATTGCAAAGACCAATAATTATGACTAAAATTGCAAGCTGGACACTGCAGAAAGATAATTGCGGTTGTGTGAATATTCACAATGACCAGTGTATGACTGTAAAATCGAATGACTGCAGGCAAGTTTCTGTAACCTATAAAAGCTAACTTTGCATGGATTGGACAAGAAGACTGGAGAGAGCATTTCGGCTTGTTCAAATTGGCAATCAAAGTGACGTTAAGAATCTGAAATGTCCCCAGTTAAACCTTCTCCTTGGACTGCAACACTGAATGTTAATCTGCATAGTACAATAGTAGTGTGTACAGCCCCCAAAATAGTGTAAAGCCGGTCTCACACAATACATGTAGCTATATCGAGGATATAATATAGTTTGTACTGCATCGGAAATAATTAAGAGTATCCCGAAATGTCATGTTGAAACTGAGTGTAGTATTAGTGAATGTGAACCCATACAAGACAAGACAATTAGTTAATCTCATAATGGTATTTCGGGATTCCGAATTAATAAAATGTTTCACCCTGTTTTGCCATGTAAAGGAAATCATAATAGAAAAAAAAATAAGGTATACAGTTTTTGACAGTTGAAGCTTTGTGTACGTACTTGGAGATCGAGTTTGACAAAGGTACTGTGAGCTCTTTTTTGTTAGATGTGGTGCAGTCAATGGAGTTTGATTTCATTTTGTTTCATGGTGCGATTTTGCTACGATTTCGCACCACTATCCAGTGTGCGCGGGCTGTTATATATTAAATAGACTATTGGTACCATGTGAGGATGTCTGTGATACTATTTCAACTGATGTTGGATGCTGTCGCAGCTAATAGAGTTGTGCGATATCGCGGAGGTTTGCGTATCTCAAAGAACAACACGATATATGGCAAACCGTTTTAACAAGGGATCATATTTATGTATATCTATAAAAATCATTGTTGATATCAATCAACAATTCAGTAGATATCAAATAATTTTTGATATGCAAAAAATAATTATTGATATAAAAAACTTATTTGTTGATATCAATAACTAATTTATGGACATTAATAAATGATTTTTGTATTTCAAAAATACTTTAATCTGTTGGTTTCCATTTTTTTATATTTGGGTCCGAATTGATGTTTTGCATATCTAAACCTGATTTATTGATATAAAAAATCCCGCTTTGATCCCCCCCCCCAAAAAAAAATTACTGGCCGGCATCAGGAAGTCTTTATTTCAATAATAAATCATTTAAAATGTCAAGAATGATTTTTTTTCAAGTTTTCTGATATGAAGAATTCATTTTTATACAACAGAAAATCAATTACGGATATCCTAAGCATATTTGGATATTCACAAAAGGTTTTCGGATATCAAAAAGCAGTTCGCCTCTTTCTTAATTCATGACATCCACAATTAATTTATGGAAATCCAAAAATCATTTCTGGATTTCAATAATATGAATTCTTGACATGAAAATTCAGGGATAACCGTTTATCTTCAAAATAAGTAGGTAAATTTATTACCTGTACAGTTATGACAGCTGATTAGTTTGACCAAAAAAAAAAAAGTAGAAAGAAAAAGAAAACATGTATGTTTGTGTCCCAGAGTTGACAGTTTCGGAATTTATTGATAAAGAGAGCATTGGACAGACCAATAAGTGAAAACGCGCGAATCGGAAGTATAAGGCAGGTAATGTTTCATCAGGAACCTGTCCCATTTATAAGCCGCAAAAAAGGTATTGTTCGATATCACAGACGCTCACTTCTTTATTTTTTATTTCCAGAATTCATCTGTTGATATCCAAACCTGATTTCTTGATTTCCAAATTCTGTTTTGATATCCAAAAAGTATACAGCTAACACCCTCTTTTCGGATGTTAAAAATTGCAGTTTTGATACCCAAAATATTTTTGGATATTGCAGGAAGTATTTTTATATTCAAAACGATTTTAGGATATCAATAATTGATTTTGCATATCACAAATTGATTTTTGGCTATCTAGAAATAACCTGTTGAAAAACTGACCTAGTCATGGCCAAATTTGGGATATTAATAAATTAATTTTTGATATCAAAAAATGATTTCGAATAACCGAAATTAGTCTCTAATATCAGAAATTATTTTTGTGACACGTAAAATTGAATTCTTGATATCCAAAATTGAACTATGGAAAATATCCAAAATTAAACTTATGATACCGAAAAATAAATTTGGACATCCAAAATAGCGTTTAAATGTCAAAACAGCTTGCCATAACGATGTGAAGACACATCGTGAGCTGTTGCAAAAAATTACAGATATTAGATGCCACAATCACTATTGTCCTCCTTTACATTGTGACAATAGTACTGGATCGTACAGAAATCATAAGGCAGCGCGGTATGTGGGACATAGACATAGACGTAGACATAGACATAGGCACATCTTTATTTCAAGTCGGTGTGAAAATACAGAGTAACACTACCCACTGGCTACTTATGCCGACAATTTGGTTAGACATTAAAAGATCCAGTTGCGGCTGAGTAAAAATATCAGTAAAACAAAAAAGCTGAACAAAATATCCAAGGATGGAAGATAAGTATGTAAAGGAGTACAAATATCAGTAAAACATATAAAAGTTAAATAAAATATCCAAGGATGGAAGATAAGTATGTAAAACACATGATAAGCACTGAAGAAGCACTGCGTAATTATAGCAGATATCAGGCTAAGCAAAGGGTGCATGGGCACCCTGACCACTGCCCGATCTTGGCTTTAAAATCTTTCAGGTTGGAAGCTTCTTTGATATGCACTGGGAGATGATTCCACAGTCTGGCTCCCTCATATCTAAATGATTTTTTCCAAATTTGACTGTGTTAAGTGAGGTACTTCTAATGTGTAATTATCTCTAAGATTGTAGCTGGTTTTCTTAGGATTGACTAAGTCCCATAATACAGGTGGGCTGATATGATTTAGAATTTTGTATACTCCAATAGCCATTGTGCGAAGGCATAGTACACGTATGCTGCAAACACTAGCACGCTCAAGCAGGTTTTGATAAGAGTCCTGCTTGTTGTTGAAGACAAAACGGAGGGCCCGCTCTTGGATTTGTTCCAATTTGTCAGAGCTGCCCTTGCTACAAAAATGCCAAATGATGGGGCAGTATAAGAAATTTGACCACATAAAAGATTTGAATATTGTTAGTTTGCTGGGGATGTCAAGGATCCTGCTGAATCTCTTCAGGACGTGTTCCCACTGCGATTTAGGACGATGTGACTGACCACAACCCTGTATCAGTTGTACGGAGTACTAGAATAATCTGTTTGATCATATCATATCGTACACAAATGCATCATCATCATCATCATCATCATCATCATCATCATCATCATCATCATCATCATCATCATCATCATCATCATCATCATCATCATCATCATCATCATCATCATCATCATCATCGCCCGACAAAATCGCACCGTGTTAGACCGGCTTAAGATCATGCAATAAGCCGACCAGCTTTCCAGGTCAAAATGTGCCGCTAAAGACAAATCCCC
>OZ026618.1:39078145-39139145 GCA_964020975.1 Hermodice carunculata
AGAATTTGCAATGTTCCTCAGTAATTATGGAGGGAAAGCACTTAACGTATAATAAAATGCAGATCATGCATATTTATAGAGCGCATTATATGTGTGGACCCATGTTTGACATCGATCATTTCCGAATATCAACACTGTTTTATGTTCGCATATATAGACGAAAAGAAGGTCAGGAAAGAAAACGCAGAAGCCGCACAGGAGCACTCGTCAGGGTGAGTTTAATACAAATAAAGGGTTGCAAGGTATGGCTGATGAACCTTTATTACTAATATATCATAGACACACACACACACACACACACACACAGAGAGAGAGAGAGAGAGAGAGAGAGAGAGAGAGAGAGAGAGTTTGGAAAAAATAGATTTAATGTTAGCCTAATTAGGCCTTAATTCAATCACTAAAGGTTCATCCAGTCTTCGGATGGGGCCGATCGATGGTTGACACTGTAATAGACCAAAATATCGATACCAATTTACATGTGTTCCTCGAGACAATGTGTATCATGGTTCATCCTGACTGAATCTTAAGATTTACACACATTTTAAAACTAATAATACGAACCAATAGATCAGTTGTCAGCCAACATCAGCTTTAATTTGTACAAGACCCTATTCACAATGTTCATGGTTTATGACAGGACGAGTGATCATATTAATGGTAATGAGTATTGTGTGACAAAGTGCACGAGCATCATAAAACATAACGTGTGTGCAGTTATTAAGTTATTAAAGTAAAGGTACATACATATAGTGTTATGTGGTATGATATATATATATATATATATATATATATATATATATATATATATATATATATATATATATATATATATATATGTATATATATATATATATATATGTATATATATATATGTGTGTGTGTGTGTGTGTGTGTATTAAAGCCAATATAAACCCACCTCAGAACATTTTGTCAGAGGAATCTTGTTTCAAAATAGAAATATTTTGATTCATAAATTATACGAATCAGATTAGTAAAACAGAAGATTTGGTTGTTCTGATCGGCATATATTGAAAGACGTTCTGGCTTGGGGGCTGCTTTATTTGCGCCATGGATGACAGAGCAACCTCTCAATGCTGGTGTTACAAAATTATACATATATGCATATATGTATATATATATATATATATATATATATATATATATATATATATATATATATATATATATATATATATGTATATATATACATAGAAAAATTTTACCAATATACATCCAAGACCGCATACAATCAATAAAAGAATTTTAAACATTGAAATTCTAGTAGTCAATTGAAATATTGATACAAGTAATTTGGCTGTGAGGACGCTGTATCATCATTGATGCATTGTCGGATTTGTATTTGACCAAGATGGCTACCTCAAGTGTTTATGCAAAAAATGTAAAAACATTATATTTCATTTGAGCATAAATACTTTTCTACCACTCCGATTTACATTACATTTACAAAGTATCATTTGCTATACTCAGTGGGCTCCATAAGAGTTTGGCTTCAAAAATCATACCGATTAATATTAACCAGATATATTTTCCTGCAGCAAATGTGAACGGGATAGAGACAGAGTACCGCAAGCTAAAGCTGTACAATTAGCCCAACATTCCGAGAACTGTTTTACGTTATCGGTTTGCAAAACAGTGGAAATACTTTGTAATACAAGGAAAAAGTTTCAAGTGTAGGAGCTCTCTTGTGAAGTACTGGTCTCTGTATTGCCAGACATTTGTGTAGAGCTGAAGTGAATGTGTAATTGACTTACGATACCTAAAGTAGACAATCTGGTTTGTGAAATAGGTAAATTGCCTCAGCTTGTGATACACTTTTATCAGGCAGCAATGCTCCAGACGTGAGGTTATACGGCTACAGGATGAGGTTGCCGTGCTGGGGCCAGTAGAGGTTGACATTATGAATAGTGGTGCGTCGCTTCAGAGAAAACTTGAAGAAATATTGAAGTTGGCGTGCGCCACTGCGAGCTCCCGTTGCAAAGGTGTGATCCAAATGAAGAATGTTCATTGGAAGGGCATTATCACTGAGACTAGTCCCATGGATACGATTTTTGAGGCAGACCATAAAGACAAAGAATGTCCAAACCTTATGCCGACATCTGACCACCTTGAAGTATGGAAAAACAAAGTATACAACACTTTTCAAACTCTCATAGCCGTCGAAAATCCAGTTGACCTATTCGTATTTAATGAATCAAAGCCAACAGACGAGTACTTTTATCTACACATAAAACCTGCCTGTGTACCACTGCTGTTGCCATTACCACTAAGACATTGGTCATGCACAACGGTAGACGGTATGATCGGTCTTGTGCAACAGGCAATCCAGTCGAACTATATCTGTCTTGTCCTGAATGACCAAAAAGAAATTGCTGAACTACCTAAGGAAGAACACGAACAGCAGCTGATTAGGTTCAAAGCATCCCGTAAAGGTGAGAAGCTGGAATGGATATTGCTTGCATTTAAAGCGCAGCGTCCAGTGTACATTTTGTTCTAATGTAGTACATATTGAATCATTGAGTAACTTCACTGAACCTTTACATTAGCCCTTCCCTGGTGACAGTAAGACTGGGTCAATAGTTTTTCTAGAATACTCAGTGCCATCATGAAAGTTCATATGTACAATTCTAAGCGAAATAATGTTTTCGCTTAATATGACACTAAAAAACAAAACAAAACAAAAAAAAAAAAAAAAAACAAAAACAAAAAAAAAAAAAAAAAAAAAAAAACAAAAAAAAAAAAAAAAAAACAAGACAAAACAAAAAACAGTAACACAGACGAAAAAATTGATAGGGTTAACAAAAACAAAGTGATTATATGCGTTTCTGGGGTATAACGGACCTTTGTTCAGGGGAAATCGTCGTAGTAAACGTCCGAATCGATCTATCTTAAATAATAAGAGTATGAGCGGATGACAAGTACTCTTTCTTTCAAAGACTTATCTCTGAGGACGTTAACTTGGACTCCAATATGTTACAAATATATCAGCATTTCATGAATCAAATTAATTGACAGAATTTTGACAATAAGAAGTGAATATTCGAAGCTTCCTTTATGTTCATATTGTTCAAGCTTGGTGTCCTAAGAGGATATGATTTGCTGACCCCAGTAACGTGTGAGGACAATGAGTAATGAAGTACCGTATTTTAAAAGAGAAAACAAGACCAATATGGCTTTTCGCACTGTGCGTGGCCAAGTGATTAAAGTGCCGGGCTAGAGATTCAAAGATCATGCGGATGAATGCAGCTGTCGGCAGAATTTAAGTTCTTTTTAAGTGTAAGGATGTTGGATATAGAAAATCTACTAAGTTCAACTCTACACAAACGGTTCAAGGTTTACAAGTGCCCCAGTGGAGTCTATAAATAAGAGTCTGAAGGAGTTTTCAGAAACACTACTCTGTAAGAAAAAGAAGTCCTCTCATAACAATAGAAATTGACCCGTGGGGAGTCCAACACGATTAGAAGTGGCTGTTTGTGTCAGAAGGAACAACATCCCATGACCATTGAATGTCTGGGTGTTTTTTACTTATTGTTACACAACCAAAGACTACAAGTGGTATCACTTTTCTAGATCATACTGTTGTATACTATTTTAGAGAGTAACACGCCTTTGGAATCCCATTTAAGAGTATTCTGTGCAATATATCACATGGATACTACGCAGACAGACATTCCTTTAGGCGACTTTCACTTTTTCGTTTGCTTTACTTCGGAACAGCATCTCGTGACCGTTTAGAAGGCATATACTGTCACAACGCCATTGCAAGTTATATTATTCTGGCTTTATATATTAAGACTTCATTTTGAAAATGCAGCATATCTACGTAACATAGTTTCCGTAAAAAGACATGATTTGCTGTGCTCTGTGTATAGCAATTATGGTAGTTGTTTTTGTGGGAAAATGCTCTTTGTCGTTAGGAAACATGTGGGAGGGTAGGTATAAAATGAAATATAAAAATTAGACAACAAAAATTACAATTCAAACTGAAAATTGAAACATACTCATCGGGTATCCATGTTTGCACAACAGTTGAGAAAATACTAAATAATCCCCAGTATCATTTTCAACCTCAGGTAATAACTACCACAAATGATTACTTGAATGAATTTGTAGAGAAAAAAAGCACACAACCCTTAACCCTTATGACATATACACATTTTTTTAGACATGTTATTGTATTGACTGTTGAATACATTCCAGACCAAAAAATAGGCTTGAACTGCAAATGCCACGTTTTACAATAAGCAAGAATTTATGGGCTTTCTATGATGGTAAATGTATTATTTTGAAACAAACAAAACGTGATACAGGTTTGAGGCTGTTATACGTTCATTACATCACTGAGATACATACCTTACGTTTTGGAATTTACCTTATATCATGTCGTCCCGATTTACGCTCTCGTCACAAAGGTATATGGAGTTTGTGATAAAGGAAAGAAGACATGTGCAAAGAGGCCAATTTTGTCTTAATTGTGACATTCACGTCAGAGGAAAAAGGCTTTTTAGTTGACATTGTGATGACTGGGTTGATGCGTACCTTGACAGCATCAGAAAGTGTTCATCACTAGTATATTTAAATAAAAAAAATGCACGATGAGCAAAGATTATTTGATAATGCTTTCTTTACTCAATACGTTCCTTGCTGCATCTACATGTACTATCATCTTGTTCCAGTTTCCATCATTCCAGGATTTTCTCAAGAAGAGATGCAGAAATTTCAAATGAAAGTGCTGCCATTTGGTGATCATGTGTTATTCAGTTTAAGTGATGCAGAAGACACTGATGGCAACCCCTTCCAGTGTGAGCATATTTATATTTGAAACTTCAATAAGTAATTTTAAAACTTAGCATGTCCATACTTAGGGTTATTTTCTATTGTACACACGTTTGGCAATAGTTCGATGTAGAGATATTGATGCAAACAATATTTTGCAAAAGTGCGATTTGAGCGGGATGAATGACCAGCTTACATGTCAATTGGAGTTGTTTTTTTATTTACCTATAATCTTGTCAATTATGTTAAGTCAAATAAACATTATGCAGAAAATTACAACTGTGAACAAAATAGTTAAAAACAGAGCCCGTACGATACCCATTACAACTGGGAACAAATTAGTTAAAAACCGAGTCCTTATGATACACAGCAGCTGTGATGACAATCAATTAAAACATGGGTAACATAATCATACTCTTTTTGAATTTCATTATATACTCACGTGTCATTTCCTGTTCATGTATTATATTTAGTCTGTTAAAGCTGACAACCTCAATATTCAGACATGAGCGCTATTTCATAATTACATGAAATATATCTTTAATTGCATTTTTCTAACATGCATCAAATATAATTCCAACTTAAGTTTTGACTTGATTCCAAAAAAGAAAGAAAGAAAGAAATCATTTTAAAAATATGTATAACTTCAATAGTTCCTTAATAAACAGAATTTTCTGAGGCAAGCACTTCACAATAATTGTGTACACATCTGATAAGATTTGGGAACTGGAATATGGGATCATTTTGACATATTTATCGATTGGAACTTCGAGTTTAAAGAGATGTTCTCATGTGCGCTAATTTCCTATAAAGCCTGTACGGTATTTTTATCATTGTACTCATGTTGTTTCAGATGTGTCCTTTTGCACTTCGTATATACAGTACACAAATCAAATTTGTAAACAAGTAGCCAAATTCGTCACTACTGTCCAGCCAAGTATTTTTGCAACCAAACAGATCTTTGTTTTTTTTTATCTTTCGTCAAATGAGAAATCATTGGTAGTGCAGGACTGCTACATCATATCTGTCAGCATAATTTAATTCAAACTCTTCAACCCCCTAGATTGTGCACACATGGACCCCCTAGTGCCGAATGGTCTGGTAACTCTCTAGTGGTAGAGATAGGAAAACCACAAAAATATTGACTACCTGAAAAAAGAACAATAGGTATCCACATATAAGTGTGTAATAATTCACATCAAAATCAACTTGTCTTGCCACTAAAAAGTCGATAAATACCTGATAATTTATAAATTTACAGAAATCAAGGTCAGAAACAGGTTTGTAGAATATACCAACATGCACCTCTAACACTACGCAGTACTGGACAGTTTAGCATTAAAGGGTGCATGTGCGGTGTACGCTCTCACCTTGGCAGCTGTCTTGTCACTAATGAGCATGTTGGGTTGGAAGCACTTAAGGTGTGAGCTTCGCAACAATCAAATTTCATGATTTTTGCTCTCATGATTTTTCTGAGCTGTTTGGTTCCAGTGCCACCAATATGGACACTCTGTGCCTGGCTTCAGCAGTACTGAGGACAATGGTCTTTGAGCCACTTTGCACTTGATGACCCAGGAATCCTGGATTCCGATTGGTCGAGAAAGGTCACGTGACCAGTCTCTGTGCACCAATTTTCCTGTCTCCTGATTCAGAGCGGTAATGTGACTATAGAGTGGGAAAAGGAAATGATTTCAAAAAGGAGAAAAACGAGACTCTTACTTTCGTGTGTAAGCAGGCCTTCTTTGCCGTTTTTTTTTTTTTTTTTTTTTTTGCCATGCAACTTTTCCAGAGCCCCATTTAGTGCCAGACTACAGGCCATTTTTGAAATCAGGGTACTGCGCCCCAGCTCCCAGTGTACCAGATGGGGGCCCTGGCAGAGTTTGTTTTGGGGGTGGATATTTTTTTTTATCCTTTTAATGTTTGCATCCCATATAGTGAATTTTTTCTTCTGTTTGTTAGTCTTATAATGATTTCTTGATATATATATATATATATATATATATATATATATATGAGCCTGAATGATCCTTGGGTTTTTTACCGATACCAATATATCAGTATGGGCAGAGTTTACCGAGTCCAATACTGAGAAACGTTTAGATTCGCTTTATAGGGAAAACAAAAACAAACAAAACAAAAAAACAAAAAAAAAACAAACAAACAAACAAACAAACAAACAAAAAAAACAAAACAAAACAAAACAAAAAAAAAACAAAAAAAAAAAAACAAAAAAAAAAAAAAACAAACAAACAAACAAACAAACAAAAAAGCCCCAATAAATACGTTTTATATAAATTGCAAAAAATCTGCAATATAATAAAGTGCTTACCTTGTGCAACCATTTCATTGCACAGATTGCATTTAGCACGACTCGGCATTTCTTCATCAATGCAAAAATGATTCCAAATTGATGAATTTGCCTTACGTAGAATATCTTTAGCGCTCGCTGGAGTTTGCCATGGTTCTGAGGTTGTAACACGTGTGTTGAAAAGAGAAAGGACATATAGGTTTTAGTATATGTTGCTTGATTGTGCCCGTGTCACCACCTGTGAGAGCAGGAGGTAATGTGATGACCTGCCACACCTTGTTGCTGCCGTGAAAATAAATCACAAGGTGAAGACGTTGCATACCGAATCTGAACATCAGAAGCTTACCCAAGCTGATCCTGCACTGATCCGGAATCCTGGGAATTGGTAATATCGGATTCGGTCAGGCTCTTTCATATATACAATAGTCTATGTACAAAACATATTTACTGTAAGGTCAGTTCAGGAATTTCTTTCTGAAATGGATGATGTGGCTCACTAGCTTCTTCCTGAAAGTTCTCAAACATGCATATGAAGCACAGGGTTGCCACCTGGTTTGGCCACACCTCACTGATGTTGCTGACCACTTTCCTCCTGTGGATGCTTGAATCCAGTAGAACATCTTAAGGTGTGTGCCTTATCTTCATCATTACTTACATCAATGTTGTTGATTTCTTGCTGGGGATGGAACTCCTCCAATCCAAGACTCAAACTGTCCACATCTGTTATGCTGCTGTAGCTTCAAGGATGTCTTTCATGTGAAGCTCTTCTTGAACTGGTTCTTGGTTGGCCATATGACCATGTGATTTTCGATCCTGTTTAAATCATTCAAGCTCAGGCTGCCTCCCCATCAACACTAGCAAAATCAGGCATTCGCTGCTAAGACTTCTGCTGCTGTTGTGGTGGTAGTGGTGGCTAGAGGGTTGCTTCTGGATCATCTTGGAACTAGAAGCCTGCCAGGATAATGACTGTCTGTACAATCAAGCTAATGTTTTGTAAGTTCTTAAATCTCTGCTTTTTGAAGTATTTAACTTTGCTATTATTGTTGGGTTGAAAATTCATTATTTGTTGACATTTTATTTCCTGTTAAAATTACAGACATTGCCAAGTTTGAAAGTTGAATTCATGGCTCTCTCTCAATGATAATGGTCTTGATGGAAAAGCCTTATTCCCGAGGTATGTCACCACAAACAAATGGAGCAACCATTGATTTGGTACTATTGGAAGAAGAGCATTACATTGGGAAGAAAAGTGTGTCATGTCTAAGATTTCATGAAACTAAGCATAAGCAGAGAATGTATTCTGCTCATATTGCTAAATGCCTTTTACAAAGTATCAAAGTGTACTGGAACATTAGCCTACATGCGAAACATTTGGTCTACAGAAAACCAAGATACCAAAACTAGGCACCTTTTGTACATACAAGAATACAGGAAACAAACTGCCTGCCACAATTGTTATTTATGTTGAGTTTGAGTCTACCATTGTTCCACTGAATAAAGTTAAGGACAAAAGTAATTATAACTTAGATGATGATATTGCAGTTGCTAACATGGGAACTTCCCAACCCAATTACATCATTTCAGTGGTGATTCACAACTTAAAAGTAGTGACAGAGGCTGTTGGAAAGGTTGACAGAGGTGGAGTGAAGTGTATTCCACAAACTTGTGAAAAGTTCATTTCCATTTCATTGGGAAAATGAGTGAATTTCATGACATCCTGCAGAAATCCAACATACCCAAAGCCATAGTACCTCAATAATGCACCAAGGAACATGAGGAAGCAACCATCACCACCTACTAACATTTCCCCCAGTAAAAAAAATGCGTAAAGCTTTGCAAATTCAGTGAGAAAAATACTAAGAAGAATGGATCACACACTGGCTGATATTTACTACAACCCTACCAATCCTGGCAGTTATAGAGGCAGTACGAGATTTGCCAAAGCTGCTGGTGCCAGTGAAAGTAAAGCCATAAGTTGGTCAATCAGAGAGTGTACTCATGACACAAACTGCCTAAGCGACAACTCCCTCAAAGATGCATTGTTGCATAAGAAACAGATAAGCAGTGGCAAGTACATCTGTGTGACCTTCAATCTTTTGCCAGATTCAACAATGGGTATCAATATATCATGACAGTGATCTTTTGCTTGTCCCATTTTGCTTGGGAACTCCCAGTGAAGAGTGAAAGTGTGCATGCAACCACAAAACCAATTCAAAATGTAATTGAAAGGGCTGGAACCACTGTGAAACACATGCAAATTGACCTTGGATTTGCATTTACTAATTTTTCCTTCCACCAGCTGATGGAACAGCATGGACTAGAACACTTTTCTACTAAAAATAAAATTATCAAAGCACCATGCTCTCAAATGGGAGATGTGTTTTTATTTTTGCCATTGGAGTACTCTTAGGTACATCAACGTGTTGCTCAATTTACTCACTGCCTACAATAATTCTCCACACTAATCACTGAATGCTTGAAGTAAGTTCTCAATTGATTTGGGTGCTTCATGGGACAAATGTTGTCTGAGTTGCAAAAGTTTATATTTTGCTGTTGCCAGTGCTTTGGCAATGCACACCACATAAGCTCACTTCCAGTTTTAATATTTTTTTTTGTCTTCATGAAAGTCAGGTATTGAGATGTATTTGTTTCCATAAGTACTGACCTAACAATCTGTCTGCTGTTGCACCATCCTCATGTGGCGCTGGTCTTGATAATCTTCGGTTGCATTCACCTGCAAAAGAATTTGCTTCAGAACTTATGCCCATCTCATAATCTCGTTCATGGTCCAGTTCCTGGTACCCTGTGAGCTATGAACTCTGTGATCCTGCAGTTGAAAGTCCAGCCTACGAACTTTCTATATATTCCTGTGCTTTGTCCTGTGTGCCAGCAAACTCATTCTCTGCAAAAGTTCAATTTCATTATTCACGTTCTTTGCCATCTTGTTGTTATTTGTCTTTTCTCTATGTTTTCCTATATGGCAAGATACGGGTCAGTGCCTGTGGGGACAAGCGGGATATTACTAATATTTTGGAAATGTACAATACTTATTAAAGGCATATGGAAATTTTCTCATATATGGCTCCGGAAGTACCAGAAGAATACCGGTTTGGCACTTATGAACCTAAATTTCTCCAAAAAAAGAGCTAATTTTGTGAGAAATGAGCATATGGCCTGTCTGTGACAGTGATGTGACCCGCACGTCCTCAGTGATTACCAGGCATCAAACCCGTGCTTTGTGGTGGGAAATTAATATGCATACTGCGTATTGGCCCTTCTTCTGCTTCACACAACTTTTCTTGGGCCCCTTTCAAATATCTGCAGCTAAACACTTCCTCGTCTACTCAGTGCAACAGGCTGTGTTTTGCCCGCATATGCCCCCTTGAGCTTGGCCTTGTCCCACCAAAGCTGCTCTATGTTGTCTTCTGTATCAATCATGATTATAAGTGTGCTCTTAAAACCATTAAGGTCTCACACTTACCATGATACAACAAAGAATTAAATATGACTTTTTAGCCAACTTTTGATCAGACCCAAGCAGCAACTGAAATACATCTGACTTGTGTTCTAGAAAATTTACGAACTCTTAACATTTATGTGCATAATTTTCTGTGGAATTTTCCCACAGAGACTTAAACTGTCCTGTGGGTCTACACACGGTTACAGACAACGGGCTGATCCCATCAACTAGACAGTTTATATATTTCCCAAAATATATTTCTTCTGACATATTTCTTAACTCCCCTTCTCTATTGCCTACTGTAGGCAGGCTCCCTGTCTGAATCCATTGCCTTCTATGTGGATTCCTCCAGTCTACCTCCAGCATCCTCAATAGGGATGCTTCCTGTCAACCTTCAGTGTTTCTTATATGGACACTTCGTGTCTGTTTCCATTGTCTCCAAGGCCTTATGTGGAGGCTTTAATGCACTGTCCATAACATTATGCATTCTATTTATTTGAAAAGGCAATTTCAATCTTTATGAAACAAACTTAGGACTACACCTTCATATGCTATAATCATACGTAGAAGCAAGTCACTTATATCTAGGAAGTTTATACCCCTTGTCTGATTTATCACGTAATGAAGACACATCTTTAAAACTTAGTTTTCAGGTGACAATTGAAGACAGTTTCGAGGTGACAACTGATGCCCTTTTTAAGCTAGGAACAGTATAGCTGGTCCAACAGGGACACCGAAAAAAGGTCCCTGATATAGAGGTGTCCCTATTATTAAGGTGCGATTACTTGAAACCACATGTGTTCAGGTCTGAAAAAGAATGCCCCATATAAGCAGGTTTCCCTTTTATTCAAGTGTCCCTATGGACAGGTTTCATTGACCTGAAATTTCATGTCAACACAATTTTCAAAACAAGTCTAGGCTTTATGGCACAAAGTTTTCAAGATAATTATGGGCATTTTGCCATTTAATAAATTGGATTGTTCTTGTATAATTCCAAAACTATGCAGTATATGGGACATTTGTTCTATTGGGATCATATTTCTGTGAAATAGCCCTCTAATTTCCTTTTTCAGATGATGAAGGACTAAAAAGAGTGTGGCCTGAAAACTTCATAGATGACCTTCATTTAAATCGTAAGCAAAGCAAAACTGTTAAGCCTTTGATTAAAAAAGTCTTGGGAGAAATACAAAGTGTACCTTGTCTGTCTGACTGCAAGGGATTTGTATATATGTCACCTGCTCTTGCCCATGATGTAAGGCGAGAAAAAGGATCCAGTCTGAAAGGAAGGAACAAAAGGAATCATATCTGTGATATACTAATTTTAACAGATGTAGTTCAACCATTGCTGGTAACAATCGTGACTGAAGACACTCTAGGAGCAAGGGAATATTCATCCCATACTGCAAGACTGGTTGATCAGAGCCTTGGAGCATATGGTGAAAGTGAATTTTATCTAATCCCTTTTATTGTTACTTCCAGTACAACAATGCTTTGTGAGACGCTGGAACCCCAAACTCCATTCTTTATGCCGTTTGTAACACATAAAGATGATCTGTATAAAATCAAACAATTTATTAAAGGCACAAAAAGTTCCATTTACCCTCAAAGTTTTCAAGAAATGAACATACAAAAACTAAGATCACTTATGGATGCCTTGATGATATGTCTTGCATCATTTTCTCCTCAGTCATATGTTATGGACGTTTCCAATGTGCAGATCATGAACATGCTGACAACAGAACAAGTTTGCATTCTGCAGACAGTCTGCAGAGCTGTGACACCTATCTTGGTCCAGGGTCTTCCAGGCACTGGTAAAACAATAATCGCACTTGAGTATGCAAAATGGTGTCGAATCCATCAAGGGCTTCAAAAGGATGAAATTTTGTACATCACTTTTAGTTATCAACTTGCCGAACGTATCAGGTAGGTTTTCGTGTGACTTTCATTGGTCTATGCGCTTCAAATATCTTGCTCTTTTTACAATTTCTTACTAATTCATGTTATTCTAATTGGAGATCTGTGATCATAATTGGAAGTCACTGCTATCCTCCATCCGAAAAGTGCCAGTGCTAGAGTTATTGGTTGCTGGTGGTTTAAACAGAAAATGACTTATGCTGCTCAGTTTAATCTTAGATTCACAGGCACGTCACTAGGCTGGCTTCCTTTCACGGCAGGGCCATCTTGGAAAATTACAACAAAAATTTGCGATCAAACTTTTGTCGATTGACCAAAATCATATCAATAGCAAATTTGACTCCTGGTAGCTAAATGTGCTCATTTATTGTAAGATATTCATGTATTGCACAGGTTTTAGGTTGCTGGCCGGAATTTGGAAGCTCCCTAAGCGGGACTTCTGACATTTATGGTTTGCAAGTATATATTTTTACAATTGTTAGGATATAAACAGCCAAAATATAAAAGGCAGTATAATTTATTCCATGCTTACATCACGACTTCGACGGAAAAAATTGTCTTGCTTGCAAATTTCACTTGAAAAACTTTCATTTCTTTAGGCCAGATAAATGTCAGAAATACAAACTTTTTAATGGTATGTCCATTGCAACATTTGGTATGTTAGAATTTTATCTTCATATCATTGCAGAATAAAACTGTCACAGTAGCGAAAATTTTACAAGACCAGTCCCTAAAGAGTATGCTAAACCTGATATTTCGTAAGTTGGAGACAGACACGAACAAAACAAAAGAGCTTAAGATAATAGTACATTTTAAATGGAAACTTATAAGCTAGGCAATTTACCATTTTTCAGCGTGGTTCACCTTGATCAACTAAAAACACATAATATACACCCTCTCATGTATTTGAAAATGTTAAAACTAAAACAGTTCTTTAAAAGGATACTTTTATGGCCGATTTAACAAACATTTTGTGCATCATCAAAGTGCGAGAAGGTCTGATTTCCTTACTTAGTAGGACAGCCTTTCTGGGCCATTTTAAGGGACATTTGTGGCATAAGTGCAGTATTTACGCATAAAAAGCTCATCTTATTAAATCCAACACATGAAAAATTTTCAAGCGCATATAAAACCGAGGCACCCTGACTGCACCCCAGGCACTGTACTTTTTTTTTTTATAAAGAAATCGGGTACCTGTCGATCACAGTAAACGCGTTTGATTATACTCTCATCAGTGGTGGAATCAATAAAATACGCCAACTGTGGTCATCTTGATGGCCACAAGGAGATGCAGCTCATATGGTGAATAGTTAATGGTGTAAATATAAGGTCATAACAACATTTTATAGACACAGGGACCTCAGAAATTAAATTGGCGAGTAAAACTGAGAAGCTAGAGCTTTGTAAAAAATGTTATACTTATTACTTGTTTAAATCATGAACGTTTGGCTAGCAGTGACAACAGACCCACAACTTGTGACACAATTGCAAAGAGTAACGGGTGGTGTTGCTGTGGCAAAAGTGAATCAGGCAAACTTTTGTAGGACTTCATTCGATCTGACACTTACCTTCTCACTCTAAACAGAATCTCCGCGTTGCCAAGCCTAACATGAACCACGTTACACGGAAGGCAGTCAGAAATTCAAATGAGATCAATGAGAAGAGTGTTATGCACCAATTGATACGATTACAAGGAGTTTCCGGGCCTATTTGCAGCTGTGGCCAATTGATCTCGCATGCTAGAAATTTGTTCATGCACGACGTTAATTAGGTCTATGGGTTTCGGTCAAAAAAAGACAAATTCTGCGCAAGCAAACATGGATACGGACGGGAAAATTTCGAAATTTATCCCTCCTTCCTCAGCATTTTGAGCCATTTAAGGTACCAACAGAAAAACTATCAGTCAATGAATATATATGTATAAAGTACACCGACACGACAACAAACTAAACCTACCAAAATTCTTTTCCTTCCTTCCTTCCTTCCTTTCTTCCTTCCTTCCTTCCTTCCTTCCTTCCTTTCTTTCTTTCTTTCTTTCCGCGTAAATTTTGTTCTCAATTTTTCTCCGACACTATTAGTCCGAAAAATACCAGACTTGGCATGGTGACTGACCTTGCAGTGAAATGAATCCTCTGGTCTGAAATGGTCAACATTTTGAAAAAAAAATGTGCAAATAGGGCCGAATTGAAATTTTAAATGTTTAATACCTTCAAAACTATTAAAGTTAGAGGTACTATACCAAACTTTAATTCATAGGTTTGTGTTATAAGCACATCCAATGAACCTTAACCAAAGTTGATGAATTTTAATTTGTGCAAATTAGGGGACTTGAAATTTCGAATGTTGAATATCACAGTCAATAAACAAGAAACAAAATGTGTAGATATTTAATTCATGCCAATTAGGAGAATCCACAAAATTTATGTGTCGAATGATTTCAAAACTATTACAAATAAAAGTGCAATTCCATCTTCAATTGATAGGTTGGTGACATAGCTGCGTCCAATAAAATGTGAACTAACGTTGCAGTATTCGATTTTATGCAAATTAGGGAAACTTATAATATTAAAATCTTGCATATTTAACTTCAATCTTTTTATAGATAGGACTTCAGTTGATAGGTTTGTAACATAGCGGCATCCAATGCACCACGGATCTAACTGTACCAGTTTGATTTATACAAATTAGGCAAATATACAAAGTTTAAATCTTGAATAACTTCAAAACTGTTTTAAGATAGAGGTGCCATTCTAACTTCAATGTATAGGTTCGTTATGAATCTCAACTGCTTGTGTCTGTTTTGAACAGTTCAATAAGATTTATTGCTGCAGGAGAAGAATGAATGCTGAATAGGAGACGTTTTTGAAAGTGTTCTTGACACACAGACTGATTTTCTGACAACCAGATCAAATTCCCACAATAAACGTGCTTTAGTAGCTTTACAAAAAGCGGAACACAATTCATAAAAAAAATCCAATTCAAATTTGGTAAATAACTTCTTGTTACAGTAAAGCAACAAAGTAGGTCTTAATGTTAACTGTAAGACAAGGTCCTTTACTTACCATTAACTTCTTCTAGGAGAGATATGCTTGAATTATAACAGTGAATTTGTAGTGTGTGGCAACTTCCCATGATCTCACCCTAACACAATAGGTACGTTTCATGCATTAATTGTTAGACGCAGTGATGTGCATCTCAACGTCGTACGGATCTCCGTACATTTTACAATATATGTATCCTTCTTGCACATATTTTCATAAAATGTATATGTGACACTCATTGTGTTAATGTGTGTTTAATTTAAATATAAAGTCTTTATTTTCTGGATATTTTTTTTAGAAATATGAAGTTCCCTAAACATCACAAGAAAGCTGATGAAGGTATCTGTGATAGTGTGAGCATTTGTGAGATGCTTGCACTGCGAAGTTTACCGCAACGTCATTCAAACATCAAATGCCTTATTGTGGATGACATCCAAAATTACGAATCAATTCCTAAAACACGTTTACCTGACAGAACCTTGCATCAAGTTGTGCAGAAAAAGAAGCAGACAAGAAAGGTTACAGAAATGGAGCCAGTCACACAGGTGAAGCCAACATTCGTTCCAGCTGCCAATCATGTTAGAGAAAATACAGGTCAAATTTCTTCAGCCCCTGAAGGGAAAGCTGGTTCTAATTCCACAACACCTGATACGAGACAAGAAGTATCTGCAGAATTTTTCCAGACTAACTTAACTCCACGCCATTGGATGGATCATCTGAAGATGTTGATGCCCATGTTTGGGAGAATAATACGACTCATTCTCTATGATCCAACCCAACGCCTTGGTAATATATCAGAGGACAAAATAAAAACTCTTCTTGAAAGTTGTGAAATAACAGTATTACACCTGAAACAAATTAGTCGAAATTCAGCAGAAATAGCCAGACATGTTCATGAGAAGTTAACCCCAGCTGAACACAGGATAGATTATTCCGTGTCTCATAGTTACGAAGGAGAAGAACCAGACACTGAAAGAAAGTTTGTTGTGTCTTTGGATAATCTGTCAAACTATGTACAAGACGTATTAATGAATAGAGATGGATTTAAACAAGAAGAGATCGAGATCCTCGTTGATGAAAGTTGTCTTGAAGGCTCAACATCTGCTTTACAGAAACAAACCGTGAGTGAAAAGACAAAGCTTTCTGTGTCAGAAAATGACCACTGGAAACATGTGCATCCTGCAAATGTACCTGATTCATCTGTGTCCACAGGCCAAACAAAATGGTGTTTGTTGCAAGATTTGGTGGGCACAGAGAAGCCAGTAGTTATTGCCATTCTGCACAAAGATGCAGATTGGAGAAGAAAGGTGGCCATAGCTTCGAGAGCAAGAGCGAGGCTTACATGGTCCGAGATTGAAACGCCAGTTTCTTCTGAAGAGCTTTTGGCAAAGCTGGCGATTGGACGACTGAAGCAGCTATATACTTTGTGGGTTACACGTAAGCCTACTTGTCCTTTAGACGTGACACTAAATGTGGGTTAAAATATTTTAGCTCAGCTTACGTGTTAGTTAATTGAGTTTATAGCATGAATCTCTGTCCTCTTAACCCCCAGTAAACTTCCCTGGTCAACATTAGGAGCACTTTTTTTCTTCTATATGCTGTAAAATTTTGTTGGTGAAAATCAAGTATAGATACAATAAACTCCACGTACTTTGGACATATTTCATTCACTTTGTGATTATCATGTTTTCCTAAACTATTTAAGTTGGATTGACGTTTTAAGCACACATTTTACTGTTTTATACTTCACAACCTTTCTGCAATTGCGTGAACGTGCCTTTTGTGTTACATAGTGGCATTTGACCGTGTGGTGTGTCTGTGTCTTATAGGTCACAATGTTGTGCCTTTGGGGTTCTAGGCACCATTTTGAGCATGAAAAATTCAAAACAATGCTTCTAGTAAAACCCTGATAAGACCTAGCCTACTAGTTTAACTACATGAACCCGTTACTCGACCAGCTTACCTAGTTTTAATCTATGACATGTTTGTTCCTGGTATGTACATGTGTCAACTTTCGCTAAACAAAGTCAAAAGAGAAAAAAGTTTGACGTCAGAAATGAAAACATATGACTTTTATCTCAATGATCTGGACATTTTAATTTTATCACTGTGACCGAGCATTTACCTGCTGATCTAATTTTCTTGATAAACCTACTGATGTCTGAAGTGTCAAGGAACTAAGTCAAAGATATACGAAATTTTAGCTTGTATACTATCAGTGTCTTGTACATTGATATATAAATGCATGGTTGTCAAAGCTGGTGTGTAAAGATACTGATATTGACCCAAATTCAAAAAGCATAAAATAATTGGAAATTGTATCAGTCCCTTCTAGTGAACAATTTGGAAGATATTTAACTTGAGACATCTCCAGTACGTGTGAGGAAAATACAGTTAGTTGTTTAGGAGAATTTAATTTTTACGAAAAACACCCCCCCCCCCCCCACGCACACCCCCCCCCCCACACACACACAAACACCAAAAAAAAAAAAAAAAGAAAGAAAGAGAGAGAAAAAATGACCCCCAAAAAGATGGCAACCCGCAGCACCATCTTTTAAGTATATTTAAACCCAAGTAGCCCTACGAAAATGCCTTCGTGTGATTTTAAAGCAATTGGTTATGTGAATTCAAATTTGAAAAAAATATAACAATAAGGATGGCCTGAAAGAAGCAACTTTGGGCCTGTTCTGATTCCCAGTTGCTGTTTTTAACCAATATGCTTATCAGCACTGTAATTATTCTTGCAAAATGATTGAAAACACACAGGATCCTCACATATCTTAGGAAGGTATGCTAAATCATGCAGGGACTCCATGGTTTGGAACTAGCATTTGCCTGTTTGGTAGGTTCATCTTTTTAGCATAAAGTTTTTGACTGGGTCAACATCTTTCCTTTACATGCTTTGGGCAGAATGGGCCCAAAGTATGCCAAGAAATGCTGTTGTCCTGGAAATTTAAAGAGTCTCCGCAAGTGTAGGCATACATATCCTTGAATAAAAGATCAGTTTATAGTGAATATTGCTCTTGATTTAGTATATTATGCCAGTTAAGAGCACATAAGCACTTGTCGAAATTGGCAATTAAATGGTCAATTAAATGTATGGTTTTCTTATGTACATTAAACATAATGCACTTTTTTGTCTTTCTTATTGTTCAGGAAGCTATGGCATCATCGTCTTCAACCCATGGACATTAGGACAGGCTTGGGCAGTGCCGCTGACAAACCAAAGCATAGACAGTCCATATGGAGAAGTTGTAGCCTTTAACCCACCCGTCAGCAGAGAACTAACAGCATTGGCGAAACTCAAAGACAAACTGTGGGTCATAGGAGGGGCGATAGGTATGGTGTATCCACTTTCATTGTTACTTATCTTTTTTTTTTCATTTATTCACCCGGAAAACTTCTCAAGTCTGTCTGGAATGCAGCTTCGGTTATGGTTTGCCGTGGGCACATTTCAATTCCATGGTTGTAAGTCAGTCAGTAAGTAAGCAGAAGATATTATTGACAAACGTACAGGTCAATGCTGACCTATTTGTCTCCCATACAGTACATGTATATATGCTAATTAACAGTTGAAATAGTTCTAAATATTAAAATATATTACAGATAAAGGCCAATACAGTACACACACTGATTCAGAGTGGAAAATTACCATAAACTATATGAATAATACAATGTAATACATTACAAGCAACCCAACCTTGTTACGTTTAATGGACAGCATAATAGAAACAAGATGCAATGCTCAAATCACTGAATTAAGCAGGGGTATGGCAACCATAATGGCAACTTTTAATTAATGATCATAAGAGCTAAATTAGAAACAAAAAGTACATTTATATCGGTGGTGGATTCAGTTTGTTGTGGCCTGTGCTGCAATATGTAGCCCTTCTGTTCTTCTTTAAATCTATGCTCTATGAACAAGGGTTGCCAGTTAAACGAACCTACTTCATTGCCAATTTAGAATATCGTCGGTGGGCTCTGAATTGATATCATGATATTGGATTCTTACTCTTGGGAAACCAAGTTTTTATTTAAGTACCAGCATGCCTACATTAACCATAAGAGCCCAGAAACAACTAGAACAGTCCAATGCAGTCCCAGTTAGCTGTTTACCAAATCAAAACGTGGTACTCAAACAGTAAAAGCACCTGGCAATGTGCAGAAGACAAGGCCCCATAAAACAAGTTTTCCGTTTCTTAATACAGCCCGCCCTAACATTTTTGACTGAGAATTTCAATTTTATTTGGTCAAGTCAAACCATGCGCTTTATCCAAATAATAATTTCCTAAAGACTAACCCTTTTTTGCTGTAGGGGATACACAATGATCAATGGCCTAATCTCCTTTGGCCCATTTAATATTCTGTAGCAATAAAAATGATGACAAACAAGAAATTTGTATGATTGTGCTTAAATCAGAGTTTGTAAATATTTTTTAAGCTCTGTGCTCCTCACACAGCTGAAGTTGCATCCTTGTTTTACAGGTGAGCTGAATGACTCAACAGACTCTTGTGTGGTGTTGGATATGGACGAATGGAAATGGACAGAAAATGAAGGCCCCCGCCTGACACAACCCAGATATCAACACACAGTCACAGTCTTGGACAACTGTCTGGTTGTTGTAGGAGGCAAAAACGTACTTCAGATACTTGCAGCATGTGAAATTTTACAGGAATATGGTGCGGCATGGCAGAACACAGTCCCATCTTTGCCTGTCCCTAAATGTGACCATGCAGCCTGTGAATTAGATGGCAGGGTTTGGGTCACTGGTGGCAAGACTGACACAAAACATGTTGTCTCTTCAATGGAGTCATGGAGCCCTGGAGAAAGTTCTTGGCGGGAAGAAGCCCACTTTCAAACAGCGCGAATGTGTCATTGCATGGCTGCAGTTGGTGCCAGTATCATTATCTGCGGAGGCAGAGACATTAACCAACAGGATGTGCTCAGTGTGGAAATATACAATGTACAAGAGCAAGTGTGGTCTTGTGTTAACAATCTGCCTGAGCCAAGAGTTCGTGCAGCAGCAGTAGTATACAGAGATACATTGTACGTGATTGGTGGTGGTTCAGCCTCCACGTTGCAGTATGTGGATACATGTAGCTGGGAACACAAACACAAGCTGCCAGTTGAAGCTGGCGAAGTGCACGCCTGTCTAACCTATTTGCCTGACCCCAGCACCCAATGAATTTCCAGAGAACAGGACTGTGTGATCAACATTTAGACGTACATCACAGACAATATAGCCTGATACTGAATTAATGTTCAGAGTAGTTTCCAATATGTTGTCTATTTCTGGATTAGTTTTAGGAAGTATAGTGAATATGCTAAAGTGACTCAGGTGCATTAGCCAATCTTATCATTGTTTAGCTACACTGATTCTAAATTCATCAGTCACTAGGCTTGCCTCATATGGTGAAATTAAATTGCTTCATCAAAACTAAGAAATGTCTTTAGCCAGTTAAGCTTGAAGGTGGTAAATATCTTCAAGGAAGTCTCATTTCTATCAGCCTATGGCTAATTGTTAAATGGCTAGTACCAGCCCAGTATTGTGATGTTCAGTTCACTTCTGTGGAGACAGAAAATTATGCATTGC
Organism: Hermodice carunculata; assembly: GCA_964020975.1. Classification (NCBI taxonomy): domain Eukaryota; kingdom Metazoa; phylum Annelida; class Polychaeta; order Eunicida; family Amphinomidae; genus Hermodice; species Hermodice carunculata. The sequence goes on from OZ026618.1 coordinate 39,099,257, forward strand.
ATGTTTGTAGAATATATAATTACTGGTTTGTTTTACTGATTGTACCCCTTCCCCTGAAATGAAGTTGGGAGAGAGGAGTACACTCATTTTTCTATGTCCATTAGTTTGTAGGCATAATCTTATGGGTGTGCCATGAGGCAACAATGACCTTGAGCTTTTTACCTCAGCTGACTTGTCAGTCAGCTGAGGTTTTTTGAGGGTTCGTCGTCCGTTGTCCGTCCGTCATCCACAATTCACATTTTCGACTTCTTCTCAAAAACCGTCAGCCAGATTCACTTCAACCTTGGTGGAGATGTGCCTTGGGTGGGTCTCTACCAAGTTTGTACAAATGGTCATGGTCCAGTGATTTTTATATTTTTAATGAATTTTTTTGTTCTTTTTTGGGTAAATCTTAAAAAATCTTCTCCGAAACCGCTCACCCAATTGCTTTGATATCACACAGGAACACTCCCTAGGACACCTGGTTCTTAATTTGTTCACCAGGAGGCACTGCAATTTTTTTCTATTTTTTCATGAATTTTTGTGTGTTATGGCTATTTTCGACTTCTTCTCCAGAACCGTCACTCAGATTAAGCTGAAACATGGTGGATATGTTCCTTGTGGAAAGGTCAAACAAAATTGTTCACTATGTAGGAATGCTGCAGATTCCTGATTTTTAACGATTTTTTTCAATTCGGGCACTTATCGGTCAATGCACATTTCCTATTGATTACCATGTAAGTCAATGGGCATTCAAATGCTAATTTACATGTTCGACTTCTCCTCCAAAACCGTCATCCAGATTTACTTCAAACTTTGTGGGGATGTACCTTGGGTGGGTGTCTACCAGGTTTGTTCCAATGGTCATGTTCCAATGATTTTTGGATTTTTTATGATTTTTTTTCAAAATCTTTACAAAAGTTTTAATAGGAAAGTTTAACATGGGAACTTCTTGTAATGGTTATAACTTAAATAATGTCGGCCAGATTTACTTCAAACTTGGTGGGGATGTGCCTTGGGTGGATCTCTACCAAGTTTGTTCAAATGGTCACGCTCTATTGATTTTTGGATTTTTTATGAATGGTTTTGTTCTTTTCGGGGGTAAACCTTAAAAATTCTTCTCCTCTGAAACCACTCATCCAATTGCTTTGATATCATACACAGACACTCTCAGGGACACGTAGTTTCCAATTTGTTCACCAGGTGGCACTGCAATTTTTGTTCTCTAATTTTTTTTATGAATTTTTGATATGGTTGTGCTATTTTTCACTTGTTTTCAGAACTGTCCCTCAGATTAAGCTAAAATGTGATGGATATGTTTTTGTGGAAGGGTCAAACAAAGTTGTTTACTAGGTGGCACTGCTTTGGATTCCCGATTTTTAAGGATTTTCAATTAAGGTGCTTATCGGTCAATGCAGCTTTCCTATTGATTACTATGTAAGTCAATGGGCATTATAATGCTAATTCAAAGGACAACTGACACGAAATTTACTGTTTACTTTATAACTTGAGATCTGTTTTGAGTTAGTACCATGATGCTGCACATGTTAATGTGTCTGTATGAAGGTCATGCTTAGGCAGTACATGAATGACCTTGACCTTGTTTCTGGGGTCACAGTGCAACATACATGAATTTTACTCTTCATTATAACTTGAGAACTACTTGAACCTTGATGTTGCACATGTTAGTGTTCTATAAAGGTCAGACTTACTCAGAACATGGGTGACCTTGATCCTTCCCTAAGTTCATAGTGCTGCAAGTGTGATGAATGTCAAGATCAGCTGAGCACGGGCTGTTCACACAGCCCTCTTGTTAGTTTTAGCCCAAGGTCACAGAAAGCTATATTATGTTTTGGTTTTGTGCATCCTATATCTCCTGTATAAACACCTACATCTTTTTCATTGTATGGGTTTTCTCAGTCACTAAATGGTGTGTCTTGAAGCAACCCTGACCTTAAAGTCAAAGGTTTTTGGTCAAAGTCATGCTAGCCATAATGAAAAGGATGTGTTATGAAGCAACGGTGACCTTGAGCTTTCCTGGTGAAGGTCTCAACAGGCATCGTGAAATGATGTCATGAAGCAGCAATGACGTAGAACCTTTCTTTATATGGCCATTCTCTGTCACTAAAGGAGTGTGTCATGAAGCAACAGTGTTCTTCAGTTATGTAGGTTAAGGTCAGAGCAACCATCATCAATGACCTTCAGCTATGTTGTGCCATGTCTATGAAAGCTTATGGGAATATTGAGCCACAGTGTACGTAGATGTGGGGAGCTGTGCAGTCTGTCAGCAACAAAAATTGTTAACCAGGCTTCCTTAATTATTTGATATATAAATAGGAATATATAATGGCAAATTGTATGGATGCATTTTATTATTCTCCATAGAATCAGTTTTGCTTGCAATTTAACACATATATCTGCTGAAAAGTGTGTTCATTATTCTATTCCCAAACTACTCCTTGATACTCCTGGAAATATTGTGGACAAAATTCACACACACTCTCACAATGGTTTCTCTCGATATGTGAAAAGATTCTACATAGACCAATACACTGGAACCTGTGCTATTCCTAATTGCTTTATTTGTAATAATAATTTACAAAGTATATTTGTGTGTAATTATGTTATCTGTGTCTCAGTCAGTTCAGTTGTCCTAACACACAGGTGGTACTCTCTTCTGAAGCAAGGTGTTAACTTGCCAAGTAAATTTATTTGGGTAGCCCATGCGAGAGCGGATGTTTTCATCCTACGCTGGGCCTTCCTGACCATCGGTTCTCTGTGTTAATAATGTACTATTACTCCTATTTTTGTTTCACATTTGTTTATATATATTTCTGTCATTATTACCTAACGATTGAAATGTATTGAATTTATTGTTGAATTAAAAAAATTCGAATCTGAATCTCAAGATCAAGATCAAAGCTTTTAAGGATCCCATGGTTTCACCAGCTCATACGGTAAGGGTGCAACTTTTTTCATAGCTACAAGGATGCAACAAAAGAGCATGATGAGAGTCTGTTGAGACTCTCCTGATGTTAGAATGAGCGCCTTATGAATTTAATAAAGATTGGATAGGGACAAATGCTTGACATGGCTGATGCAAGAATGCTAAAAATAGTGTGGTCACTATTGAGAGGAAATGACACGCAATGTTCTTGCATAATCATATAACAAAGGCTGAGGATCCCTGCATGCAGCACCACGAAAAACTGGCCACAGAAGAGATGTTTGAATATTTTGGAGAAGAGGGAGTGATGGTTGCTGTTCATTGCCATAACTGAAATGAGTGTACATTAATGTGTCAAAAGTAAACCTATGACAACAAATCAAAATGACACTTGGAACATTGGAAAAATCAGTGGCAAACCTTGGAGTTGGGCCTAAATATTTGAAAGGGAAAACGTGGCATCCTCAGCCATATGGCAAAAATGAAGCTGTAGTAGACATTGCCAATGGGCAATACAAAACTGCCACAAGATGCCAAGCAACGTCTGGAAAGTTTATTAAATTTTGTGGAACATTATAAGTCAATGTTATGCTGCCTCTAGGTGTTGCAGAGAGCCAAAATATGAGTCATTCTTTTGCTTTTTTAGCACCATGTATGCCTTGATCTCATTGTTGGGATAAAATTTATAAATGTGGGTAATGTTTTTCTGATCTATTAGATAAATACTTCATTGCCTATGTTGTGCTGTAGGCAGTGCTCTAAATGTCACGAAAATGATGTACCCTACTTTCTAATTTTGCTGTCAACTGAGCTGACTGACGAGTCAGGAGAGCCAAAAATAGGCAGGCCTACCATAGCCTATAACTTTTTATCTTTGGTGGCAGTGATGAATATTAGGTTCTAAGTGGTTAGGCTTATATGTTTTGGAAAACAAAAAACTAAAGTGTCTAGTTAATGAAGAATATTTCAAAGGTTGACGGGACTGGTTTAAAACCATAAGTTACCATTCATGGGTGACTGCCTGTCTCAAGTCAGGAGTGAAATTTATTTCTGCTCATTGATATTGGAAGATGAGTGATGATGTTTCGGTAATCCCTAAATCTCTGCCTTTTGCTGTATTCAACTTTGCTGTCATTGTTGGGTTGGAATTTATGTTATATAATATTAATAATAATATTTATATTGGTAATGCTTTTTTGAACTCTGTAGTATACCTTTTTCCTGACTCTTTTTTTCAAGTCTCCTCTCACAGGTTTCTCTTTGTATGCCTTCTATTCCCCTACCTTGTCAAATCCTGTAAGTTTATACTTTTTGTGAGCTTATTAATGCTTTCAACTCACTTTGTTCTTCAACTACTTCCTTATTTTCTACATCACTAAATACCTCAAATATCTCAACTTGCCCCTATTTATTCTATCTTTGATGCTGAACCACCCCCAACTATTACTTCCAGTGCAAGGCTGTGTTCCTCAAATCCAGCTTCCCATCTCAACTTGTGTTTTCTCCATACTCTGCATATCCCCTGCATTTGCACAGATAGCATCAGAATCATATAACTTCCTGGCATTGCTATGCTCCCATAGCACCCGAGCTGTGAGTGCTGTATTGAAACAGTTCGTCAGCATGGCTTTTAATCATTCCATTTGTACCATTTACTTTCTGCTTTAACTGATTTTACTGGTAACCGATTATGGCTTTACCATGTACCCTGGTTACTTTTATCGATCAGTACACCAAGCTACCCATTCTCATCAACCTTCCCTGTCTCAATCACCTGTTCCCTATTCTTTGTAATTTGCCTAGGTTCCATTTTCCATTTTCATCTTGTTTCTTTCCTAGCATCGTAACTTGAATTATCCCTGCGGAATTCTATTCTCCACTTGTAATCATATTCATACAACCTGATCACAATTCTTTTAACAGCACCAGACAAGACAAAGCACACATCCCTGTGTCAGGCCTATGTCGAGACATGCATTTTCTACTTCTGCCTCCTCAAGTGAAAGGCTTTCCTTATTTCAAGAAAGCTGCCTACCAAAACCTGACCCACTACGTTTTTTTTTCTGTTGTTGTTTTTATTTCATAGTGTACATGTACCTCTCCCTACCATATTTCCTGTCTTCTTCACATCTCAAAATCCCATGAAAGAATGACATGTGTGTTTGATTTGCTAATTCCAAAATCAGAGTCAGTCTCAATATGTGATTCTGCACCCTTCTTCCTGGCGTAAAACCATTCTGAGTTTCCCCGGGAGAAATCTGCCCTGCAGCTGTGAGTTTGAAACAATGTTCGAGACATAAGCCCACTAGATTGCGGAATTTTAATAGTTGATGAGGGTTTTTTCCAAAGAATCTTGCATTTCATACCGACAACAAATTCCATTTTTAAAATGGACGGATTCTGTTCGAAGCAAATAATTAGGCCTAAAAATAGACCTATAAGATCACGTACAAATCAGGAGGACAGGACAAGCATAACCAAGGTAATGAGCACCACAGCACCATGTGACTACATTTGAACGTGCACAGACCAAGGGCAAGGACAACTCAGCCTAATTCAGGACTTTTCCTCAGAGGTGGACCACTGTACCCTGTGATTTTCTCACCTCTAATGCTTAGAGAAAGCCCCTTTGCTGGGGTAGGGCTACAAGTACTTGATTGTATAGTTTAAGCATAGCACTTGCCACAGAGCAAGGTTTACATGGTAAAATAACATGAATATCTCAGAACAAGTTTAAGTGTAGAAGGAAAATGGTCTCCAAACTATTGATGAAACCTTTCATTAAATGTTGAACTTTTAACAATAAGTTAAGACCATTTTTAGCGCAGTAAAGCTTGCCTAATCAGTGAAGGGTCTGCCATAACTTAAACCATGGCGTTTTGCCCTTTAAATACCACACTTGTATGAATGGTTATATCCCACACAGCCATATACAGTGGCATCATGAAAACATGCCAAAATGTACTCTGTTTAAACGTTTCACAAAGTACTCGGGTAATTAACCTCACATGTGTCAGAAACCAATTGACACATATTAGTATGTGGTGGTCAGTGCACAGTCTCACAGATACTGTATGAGGGTCTCATTAATTTGGCATGTAAAAAGTTTCTTAAATCTTCAAATTAAAAATGTTTGGTACATTACCAATATTGGCAAACATACTAATAAAAAAGTTTGACAATTTATGTTAATGTTGCTATAATTGACCTCAAATTTACTTTGAAGATTGGCACTTTTAACATGCATTATCCAATGCCCATGAGTGTCCACCCTGCCATGCCCTCTCCAGTCAGCTGGAGGTGAGAAAAGTCTATGCTTTGCTGGTTCTGTGAAAGGAGACGATTTTTCAAATAAAGGCCCTCATGTCATTGTTGTATTGGTTATTTATGAGGTACTTGCATACAGTCTTTACATCAACAAATACAAATCATCACTTAACAGTTGGTTCATGGCAATTGAAAAAGAGGGCTTAGTCCTATGTCAATTTCTCTTGTGGAAAAAGATAAGAAACACAGGACAATATGGGACGTACAGAAACATACTGAAAATGGACAGAGTGGCATTACATAATATCGGTGATCTTGGATGGTCACTTGATATATTAGCTCTAGCAATTGCACACACACACACACACACACATACATACATACATATATATATATATATATATATATATATATATATATATATATATATATATATATATATATACATACAAATGAATACGATGATTTCTAATAGCAATCTTGAATATTTGCTTGAAAACATTCACTGTGTACAATAACATTTACCAGTAAGGACACATGTATTTATAGAGTTTAAAGTTCTGTCATATTTTACTCACTACTTTAGCACACACAGACAAGAGGAAACACTTTGAATTAGAGTAATGTAGGCTACACTGTAAGTTACCCAATGCATAATGGTTTAAAGCGCACTATTGTCAATGTATTCAACTGAACTGCTGAGGAAATTTGGTTTACAGAACGTGAACAAATTGTGTAGCCAAATGGAACTGTATGAAGAGTGAGGGGGGTGCATTGAGATATTTCAGTGTGTAGTTTAGAATGTGGTATGGTGTGCCGGGGGCAAGAGAAAAAGCAGTGCCACATATCTTCCACAGCTAAGCCACATGAGCAATTTGCTGTATCCTTTACACCAATTTTGAATTGGTGAGAATTAAGTTGGCTAGCTCCTGAGCTCAGGCATGCATGCAGAACAGCTGTAAATCAGTTACCAAAATTGTACAAGTCAGTAAATTATGTAGGTTGCACAGGCCAAGATATCTTGGATTTGAATACTAATATTGAAAGAGAATTCTGGATATATTAAGGTGGTTCATTTCACAGTCTGGCTGTGGAAGGATTTGACATACAGATCAGTACCAGCTTTGTAATGTGAGAGGTCATACAATTGATGAGTATTATAAGTAGGTCTGTTAAAGTCAGGAACAGGGGGTATTACACAGCACAACTGATCTGAAGTGAGGTTATTCACCAATTTATACATTGTTGTTAGTTTGAATATGGTCTGCCACCTGGCTAAAGTATGCCATCCTTTTCACTTATATAATTTTGCATTGCTAACACTTTGCATTGCACCATTGAAAATATGGGCTGCCTCTAATTGGACACTGCCAATATTGTTTTACTGAACAACCACTCCAGGCTGTGCTAGCATATTCAGATTTTTGGTCTCTCAAATGAAAAATAAATAATTTCTAAGGAATTTCTGTCTAAAGTAAGCATTAGGCTGTTCAGGAAATTAACAAGTTTCATAGCTCCATCAGAAATATTTATGATCAGTCCATCTTAGATCAGAGTGTGAGGCAGCACATACCAAGGTGTTTCTGATGCTTTACATGTTGCAAGACATGACCTTGAAAATCAATAGGAGGGTGGTTTGGGGAATTATTTTACGATAAATCCATGTAGAATCAGTTTTGAAGGCATTAAATGTGCGAACCAGTCCTTAGACCACTGGTTAATAAAAGAAAGATCTGAGCTTACTGCATCATCTGAAATAGTTTAACTTTACACTAAACCAGATTCACAATATCGTAGATGTAGATTAAAAACATAAGTGGCCAAAGTACACTTCCTTGCAGGTCACCTGTCCGAAGTGTACCCCAACCAGAAGAATGCCCCTTTATGAAAACTCCTCGACAACAGTTACTAAGATAATCAGAGAAAAAAATCCAACAAATTTCCCAATATGCCACTTTTTCATAAGTTCTACCACAAACCAGGATGCCAACTTTATCAAACGCCTTGTTAATATCCAAAAATACAATACAAGGTGCCTTATGGTGATCAATAGCAAGACATAAGTGGTGATATAACAGTACGAGTTGGTTAATGGTTGGGTCACAGGCTGCAAAGCCAGATTGGTGAGCAGATATAAAAATGATATCATGAAAAAATAAATGTATGTTTGAACACTGTTTTATCAAATACTTTCCTGGTCCAACTAAGGAATGAGACAGGCAAGTAACTAATGCACTCATTTTCAGAGCTTTTTTATGAGGTGGAGAAACATTTGCTCTTTTCCAAATAACTGGGAATTCCTTTGTCTCAGAAGATAAGTTAAATAATTTTGTTAGTCGAGAAGCTACGACAGGAGCAGTCTCCATCATATGCGTTGCACTTACACCATCTGGACCTGATGCTTTCAATGTGTCCAAGATGAGAAGTGTGTTCAGAACCTGTTTTTCAGTTATAGTGAAAGTGTCGAGCATAAAGTTGGGGTTATCAGTTAAGTGTGATAAGGAAGCTGTACAAGTGTCAACACATTGCTGCAAAAAGAAAGTAAAACATTTTGGCTTTTGCCTGGATATCAAGATATAGGTTTGTTTTTGTGCAAGATGAAAGGAATACATGATTTATTCTTATTGACATGACAACACTTCACCACCAGCATTTACTTTTGCAAGTGGGATCGATTGATTTGGCACAGTTTACAGTTGTAATCTTACTCAGCATGTTTAATTTGTTAATCTCATATATTACGTTGTTGTTGCTCATTCGACAAAATAAGGTCCACATACCAGCATCATAATTTTGACTTTTAGTTTTATTGCCATTTTACTTGACATTTCGATAAATGAAGTCGTGAGGTCTAACTTTAACTGAGCATAAACAGTCTGGACCATGGTTCACAATTAATATCATTGGAAAGAAAACAAGGTGACCAGTCTTTTCCCTGAAAAAGATTTTTAATGCCTTGAAATCTGGCTTGCCATACTCTCAATTTTTCCTTTCTTAGGCAGGCTCTTTCTTTCGTCAAAACAATAGATTTGCACCAATTTGTTGTATTTACTTAAGAACACTGAATATTTCAGTACGTTAGCAAGCTTTCTGTTCTCATTCCCAGCAAGCAGTGAAGTTTGGCCTAATGTTACATTACATTGTCCCAATGCTGGTCCAGCCTTCACTGCTTGCTGGGCTGAAAGAGTGAAGGTGTTTTGTGTCCCGTTCACTCCCGATTTTCAATGCTAATCCAAACAAACATTGTGGTAGTCCAAGTGACTATAGCCACCCCAGATTCATGTCCCTCATGAAAAGGTCCTGCAATGAAGTACTTGAATGCCTGTAGCTCCAGAGAAGACAACAATGTCCTTGTTGGTAGTTTTTTATGGACTCTAAATGCAAAGTACAAGCATACCAAAGAAAGCTGTGGATTCAGTTTCTTAACCGTTAAAGTGCTGATTAAAGACGAGTCAACAGCTTTCCCAGGCCACTTTGCTCACCGACGAAAGCTGTTGACTAAGATTACATTTTGCTTTAGACTAGGCTTGCTGCTCTTTCAATGAAAGGTATCTTCACGAGGAAATTTGAATGTTTTAAACATTATACATTTAGCAGTAATGAGAAAGCAACTATAGCAGTGATTAGCACTTTATGGATTAACTAACTATTCTGAGGAGGAAAAGGTCAATGGAAGAAAAACAGTAAACCACAGAAAGTAATAAGTACTATTATTATTTATTTCTCATTTCACTGTGTACAGAAGTGAGCGCCTGCACTGAACTCTTCCATGCTTATGTTGACAAAAAATATTCATTTCCAGCAAGCAATGAAGGTTGGCCCAATGTTGGGCCAATGTAATGTAACAAATGGCCCAACACTGAGCCAACCCTCACAGCATGCTGGGACGTATCACCTGCTAAATTGGAAAATCATCATTCATGAAGGGCCAACCGCTAATGGTGACGACTGGTATTCATGAACTGCCACCTGCAAATGGTGACCCTTAACTGCCACCTGCTATATAATAATTATCGTTTTTAACTGTCATCTGCAAATGGTGCCAACTTTCATTAACTACCACCTGCTCGTAGGGCAAACTTTCATCTTAACATGTTCCCCATGGTGAACTCAACAGAAGAAGTCACGACTTTGTTTGACAATCGGAAAAGGCAGTAGTAAATTGATTCTAGCATACTAGATTCTCAGATTGACAATCTGTGTTGCACTTTTGCCAAGAAGTGCCCAATTAAATTATGGTAGTGAGTTTGATTTGAGCATTTTGGCAGGTTTGGGGTTCAAATGACTGTGTATCACTTGCCATGGTTGTCTGACGTCACAATACCTGATTGTGATGTCACTCACATCAACCATCTGGAAAATAAACTGTTACAGTTACCAATAAAATAGGTTTTAAACCACACAATTTTTCTGTTACATCTTTACAACTGGTACTCACGTACACATATCTCCTGGTGCCACATTAATCATCTTATTCTGAACATGTATCATTTGCATAAAGTGCTTTTGAAACAGACTTCAAGCAAAGTTGTCCACCTCCCCAAGAAACTTGCAAGAGAGACAGACAGAGCCCCATATGATGAATACAAAGTACCACCAAGTTACAACACACCTTGGCTGTTTGAAACTGCTCAGCTTGGTATTTCAGGACTTTATAATCTTTAAAGTTTAAACAGTGCTCAGTGAGCACTCAGTGGACATGTATCTGCGTGTGGTACCAAGACACAGACAGGAAACTTGGACTAAACATCATTTTTCCATTTACTCATTTATTAATGCAAAAACAGCAAGAAACTCGTATTTGTGGACATTGCACATTAAACATGCAATTATTCTAACAGCTTCAAAACTGCCTCTGTGCCCACGACATCTTGTGATATGCTCTTGCTTAGTTTGTTTACCCACCAACAGAGGGCACTGTTCACTACGCAAGAACAATCTGGTCACAAGCTGAAAGTACTGGCACGTGCATCCCCACAGAAAAGGCAAATCAGTAACCACGCATTTTCATATGAAAACTTACAATTACATGTGCCAGATATGCAACAGAAGCAGTTTTGGCAACAGCCACGAAGCAGAATACTTTTGAACAACAGTTCTACAACATAAAATACCGAAGTTTTGTTGGAGGAGACACAAATTATCCCAGTTGGAAAATTGAACCATGAATTCAATAGTTTCCATGGTTCAACCTGTGAAGGTGTTCAGGTCCTGATGTTGTAATACATTGCTTTCCTGGCTTTTTCTGGTGGATCATGCTGTATCTGGCATACAAAAGTCACACTCAGTGGAGTTAGACTTGTACAGACCTGGAAAATTACAAGTGTCCAATTTTGTAATGCTCTTTGCACAGAATAAAAAGGATCTGGTATTGTCGTAAAGATTAACCTGTTCACTGTCCAAAAGAGAGAAAAAAAACAACTTCTAGGCTAGCACTTTTCATCACCCAATTAGTCAGTGGCTTAAGGTGTGATTTGGCTCGGAAAATTCTGTAAGCTTTAGCCAAACTGGCTAAGGATATTTCAAACCTTATGTAATTTTTCATACACATATTCTTAGTGTTCTAACTTATTTCGATTTATTGAGCATAATTTGAAAACATAATTCTTTTTCATGGTCTTGGCTAACATCAGCATTTGGCTAAAGAGATTTATGTTATTTTAGCTGAACTGGCTAAAGTTGTAAAATTCATAGCGTCAGCCCTGCAATTTGGCCCATTTTGTGGCTCAACTTATTTAGATGGTTGGCTACAAGAAAATTAGCTTTTGAAGTATGTGCAAAGCAAATCATCCTACTTTTATCAAATTTTACAACATTTCTGTTGAAAATGGAAGTCTTTCCCCAGAAGAGTTGTTCGGACTGGTTTGTAAGCCAGGCAATACAACGACCACCAACAAAAGGACCTTCACTACCAAAGTATTGAAATAAGTAAATTAAGTAATGAGACAAAAGCCAAGTTTGCCTGTGTGTCAATGGTCTTTGCTCTGCCCCCTTTTGGCGGGGGCAAAGTGAGTGATGTCCCAAAGCAGTCTCGTCCTATGGCAACACCCAAGTTACCTACACTGTAATTCCTGAAATCTCAAGAGAGTACGCCACCTCCTTATAAACTTGCAACATGAAGACTGTCATACAAATATCTGGACATTTTCCAGTGATGCCAACATTTTAAATTGTCATTTGAGGGACAAGTCATCAAGACCATCAAGGACACAAAACAATTAACAAAGAATGGAACAGCAAATGTTCAATTTTGATGAGGAACATGCATGCTAAATTGGTGAAATTGTCAGCTTATTTCAGGAATTGCCTCTGATGATGAGGGGCAGTTGGCATCACTAATTTTCCATTCCTATGTGGCCCCTAGGGTACATGTACCTGATGCCGTTTCCGGCATTTGGTAAATAGCAAGTCTGTCAGGAAGGGGAGATATCCGCATTGGATATCAGAAATACTAAACCTTTCTTTGCGATTGGTAATCGATCAGATATCAAATTGAAAAGTGATCCAATACTGATATTTCAGATCTCCATTATCTAGGCCTGCTTATGGAGAATCTGCAAATATTAAAAGCTGTTACGTTACAAAGAACGCTGAAGAATGCTGCACCGAGACATTTTATACATCTCTTCATACAGAATTGTCAAATATACTATAGTCTTTTTGAGAATGTATAAAGTATGTGTTTCCCATTGGTTTCAGTATTTTGCCTATCTTTAAACTTAATATCAGTATTGGATGTTCATGTTAATATCTGTTATTTCCAGCACATCAGATAGCAACAGTGGATGAAAAATTCCACAGTAGCCCATCGCTACTAGACTGGCAGGCATTTTGTCCAGGTTATTCTTTAAGGACAGACGTTCTTGTAGGTGGCAGCACCAGTTCTGAGGCTATATTTCCATGATACAAGCACACCATTTAACAACTACTGGCCAATAAGGAGAGTCCAGGTTGTTTATGCCCCAGGTGTCTCCACCAGCAAGTATTGGCAACAAGGGTAACTATGAACAGTGGCGTCATCCAGGAGACAATGCATCATCTGTGTAATCTACATTAACCCTTTCAGTGCCAGGTTGCAGACCAAGTCAACAACTTTCCCTGGCCTTGGCCTTGAATGAAAGCCCTTTTTTATGAAGAATTTTGAATCTGGAATCATAATTGAGATGAACACAGCCTTTCATGTGACAATGTACCGAGAGGGTTAATATAGAATGCCCACACATGCTATGGCAATACCCCCAAGTACCATGATGAAGTATAAAACTATATCATTATTAGTTTACTAACAATCACCCTGGTAACAGTCAGCTTGACAGTGTACACTTGGTACACAACATTAACTATCATCTGGTAAATAAATTTTAAAACCTGTGTGCTGTTGTTTAGTCTAAAACCTCAACACTGATAAATAAATTTTACCTAGCACTCTGTGTACATGCCAAGAAACCTACATGCATGTAGGTAAACGGTCATTTCATACTTAACCCTTTCAGTGCCAATCATGTCTAAAGTCAATCAACTAAAGTGAAACTAGTCTGAATTATCATTAGGATCTCAGATTCGTATTCCTCATAAAAAGACCTTTCATTCAAGTACCAGCATGCCTGTAGTTCCAGAGAAAATATCCCTGGTCAACAGCTTTTCTCGGCGCGCATTGGGTGAAATGTGCCCAATGTGTGCCAAGAAAAGCTGTCGACTCGGTCCAAAATTTGGCACTAAAAGAGTTAAGAGATCTTAACTCTACCATAAAGGGTTGGTCATGATTACCAACCTATCAAAATTCCACTTTCCAACCTACCATTTGCTGATCTTTGTAAAATGGTACACGTTCATATGAATAAAAGAGACAGATGGGTTTACCTGTCTGCCATAACAAAAGATTAAAAATGGAATAACAGACAATATTTCAGACTCTCTTCAATTGAAACATGTTGTAAGTATGTCATTGAGTTTTGACAGTGATAAAACCCAAGAGTGAATGTTAGATTTATTTGATATTGGATACAATATTAAAAGCACCGTCTGTACATGGGGTGCCATGTCGACCACAAATCAAATTCTGCCAGCAATGAATAATCTATCTCAAGGTACTGTTGTTCCTGGTAGCGATTTTTCCCTCCTTAATTTTTACAGGTAAAAGTCTTGTTTCAAGACACCTCTTCATAATTTCAAAACAGATATCACTTCAGTATTTCACTGCGGGAAATAAAATATGAAAAATCAAGATAATGAACATGTGGCATACAGTAAGCTCATGACAGCTGTATAGTCTCCCATAAAATAATCTTCAGATTGCTTCCAGCAAAGTTTTAATTAAGTTACCCTTCAAAACACTAGTCTCTCACAAATTCATTGTGTATCACTTTGTAAACACGCTGTAATAAAATGTGACATCACATCAACAATTTTATCGCAGGATACACGGAAACTAAACATTCTTGACAAAAAAAATCTCAGCCAGGACATGGGATTGTAGGACATTGAGATAAATTTGTGTCCATATTTCGCTGAATTGTCCAACACTGATGGTTTTTTTTTGTTTTTTTTTCGATGGATGAGATTGAGAGTCTGTCAGTTTTCATACAACTTTCATTTCCTTTTATCACCCTCCCCTTACTTTCCCTCATGATAACTTTACATATGTGCCAATGCCAATTATCAGTCTGTGCACTAGGCAAATTATACAGTCCCTGTGCCTCAGTGTGGTACTGACAGGGTTCAACTGTAGCTTGCCTAGCAAGATTCAAGGGCAATTAAATCCAGCCAATGACAGCCTCTACAGAATTTAGTGCAGGGCCCTGTGTCTCAACCACTGGCAGATTCGGTATTGTGAACTCAAACCTTGTGCCCCAGTAAACCGTAACAGAATGCAGTTCATGTAAGCACGCAAGGTTTTTGCCAAAGGCATGCAGAGCACAAATACATGTAATTAAATCAGAACAGCTGAACCTCAATAGTTTATTCATGAACAATTTCAACCTTATTCATTTATCTATAAATGACAGTTCTAAACTTCTCGCAGGCAACTCCATATTTGTCATCAAGGGGAGAATTGTATGATGCTGAGTAGACACTAGAACCTGCTCACTTCTGCACAAGCAAAACTGGATCAGCCTGGTCAAGTTTGGGTTAGCAGTGTCATTGATGCAAAGTGTGCGCATAAAACAAAAAAACAAAAAAAAAAAAAACTTTCAAGGCTATTAGATACAGGGGGGGCTGATTATTGTTTTCGGTGTCCATTATTACTGAAGATTTTATATTTCACGATCAATTCTCGTCATCCTTTGTTACTTCATACTAGAAGTACACGTGTTCAGAAAACTGTCAACAAATTGTACCAAATTTTATATATATTCTCTTCACCAGATTCTACAAGTTACACAAATTTTGCATATATTCGCCTACCAGATCCCCCACTTTCCCTATTGGCACAAAACTTTCCTACTATATGTATTACAATTTTTTCTTCAAATTATGCAACCTGAACTAAAAAGCAAGCCTTCGTATCAAGGTGTTACGCATTTCGTCTACTTTATGTTATTTAAATGGTCTTTTTACTGGAATAATGCAAACTTATTTGTTCTTTTCTTATAAATTTTGATAATGCATCTATGCATTTCAATACGAACAGAACTCTTGGAGGTTCTAAAACTCCATTACTATACATGGATTTCCATAAAAAATACATGCCCATACAACTGAATCCTCATCTGTGCACTTTGACTGTATGTTACTGTATGCATAGGACATGACGCATACTTCAGGAGTAAACATTCATCATGTGTGGGATGCATGCTTTACCAGTGAATGTTCACCATGTGTGGGGTATATGCTTTGGGTGATAGGATGCACGCATTATCGGTTGATCCATTATATTATGGGTTCTTGCTTTACGTGTATGGGATGCACACTTTGACAAAGTGCATGTCTTACATGTGAATGTTCATCAAGTATGCATACCTGCCAACCCCACAGCTTCCAAAATAGTAATAGTTTTTGTGAAAAATAGTAATCAGTGATATTTTCATATTAATTATTCAAGAAAAGTTGTTCTTAAAAATCGTAATATTTTACTGTTTTTATCAACTTTAACACCTTTTCATGAAAATTTATCCTCAAAAATAGTAATCATTACTCCTAAATAGTAAGACTTGGCAGGTATGCATATGGGATGCACTTCGATAGATGCATGTCTTACATGTTCATCATGTATGGGATGCACACTGATAAGATGCATGTCTTGCATGTAGATTTTCATCATGTATGGGATGCATACTTTGATGATGCATGTCTTGCATGTAAATGTTCATCAAGTATTGGATGCATGCTTTGAATGTGTGCATCCTGTATGGACATCATGACTATGTTGATATATGAGTGGCATGTTTGACAAGCCTATGACAATCATATTCCAGGGCTGACAAAATGTACCATGTTGCTTGCGTACAGTGCAGAGTGACACGAGGCTCACAGCGTTTGGATCAGTATCACATCAATTCTGCCTCCTGAGCAAGTATGAACTGTAGCTCTGTTCCCCGATCTTGTACTGCATTCCCGGTCGCGCATCTTGCAAGGACCAATCAGGAATCGTCGTAGAAGACCAAGGGATTTCTTAATGGGGTTCTATGTACTCTCTTTCTGGGTGTACCAGACACCTTTGATCAGGAAAAAGTGAGCACTGCCTCGTATCAGAAAGTGTTCTCCACCTAATTCAAATGATAATATATCAAGCAACATCATCAATCTTTGTAATTGTGAAGCATATTTGCCCATTCCTGAGACTTTGCGCTCCCTTTAGTACTGATAATGTCCAATCAACCACTGTTATCTGGCATTTGGTCTTGCCTAAAATTATAAGTGTCCATTTACATAGGCCTGTATTTTTTTCCTTGTTACAAATTTGAACACCCTGTAACATTGTATCGTCTGTTGCGAATTTTTGAAAAGTACACAGTGTCAGAATCATAATATTTTATTTTATGAATTGAAGTAAAAATGAGTGTGGTACTTATTATTACATAAACACACCAAATATAAAAAGCATAAACATACCCGGATGTGGTGGCTTATTTTTTTTCTCCAGAAGCCTGCAAAACATGTGCTGAAAACAATGTTATTTTGTTCCAACTTTTATGGACATAAAATAGACGCAACCCATTTTCTCTATGAATGTCGCAGAAGAAAATATGATGCAGTCTATAACTTTAGAAACTGTGGTTTTCATGAAAGCATTGCAAATTTAACTCGTCAGTTTCCTATTTTCATAACTTAAACATCGCAGAGTGAGACCTTGTTTAGTGGCGCTATCTGCTCCCTGCATGTATCTCAACATGCGAGAAAAACGAGTCACACAGCTAAGGAATTTGATAAAAAAAAAACTCCAAAGTTGGGTCACTCAGTGAGCATGTTGTGTATCTGAGTGTTGTTGTAATTGGATTTCACTATGTAACAACTTATGGGACTCTTTCCGTGATCATAGCATTTCCAAACATGAACATACTTCCCTCGTTTTCTACATGTAGCTATCTAAATAAACAAGGCAGAAGCAGAGTCATTGGGAACCTCTTCCCTACTTTTACTGTGTTTATGTAACAATTAGCATAAAATTGTACTTAATTTTGATACCAAGCTATAGTTGACAAGATAACCAATGTTACAGAGCATTGTTTTGACATACTCAATGCAAAATGTAAAGCAAGAGAGTACACAACTTGTACCAAGGAAGATTATCTCTTCAGCCTATAGCAGTGAGAGACCATGAGCAGTTCAGGTAATCATTACTTCAAGCTGGCAATCCTGACAGCAAATATTCCAAAGAAATTTCTTGTAAAAACTGATCAAAATGACCAATTTATCGAACACTTTGCAGGGGTCAAACAGTGCTATGGCGAGACAAGATAAGACATGTCAACATCTTGGCGAATTGGCCAAAAGAAAGAAGAAAATCTTGCTTTCAACTGAACAGCCATAATACATGTGTATCTGACTTGGACAAGCTGTACGATTTACCAGCTATTGGTCACTTTAATATGTATTTGCTCCTAAGATTACCATCCCAGGTAATGAATACCGAATATAGCCCGAGTTTGTTGTGTGGCACCATCTGGACAAATTTATGGTGGTGCTTTGCTATTTCAGGTGGTCTCAAACCAACCATCACCTTGCCATAGTATCAGTGCTGCCACCTGGTGTGGTCTCACTACCAGCATGGTCTCACTGTGACAACTGGGCATGGTCTCAATGAGGCCACATTGGTATGGTCTCATAGGTGCCACTTGGCACAGTCGTGGGGACATTATCTGGTTGAACTGTGATACGAGAAATGGGACAAGTCATTTGAAGTTCAACATTTGTTACCTTTAGTTGACATGGAAATGAAAATAAATTTATGCAGATAGAATCCATCCCCTCCCCCTCATTCTTTGCAGCACGAGCATGCTGGAAATTCACCAATGAATTCAAAAGCATGGCTTCGTAATGTTATTTACACCAATAGTATATTTTTTTAAAATCAAATAGTGGTTATTTACAAGTAGAAGACCATAATGCAACTTAACGTTTCCCGGGATGATGGATTCAAAAGACCATTTCGCATCACCAGTTCCCGGTTTGCATATAGTCTTTCCGTCAATACTGTGAAGGTCCTAAACACTCAAATACATCTCCTCCGGGGATTCCCTTCCTTTGTTCCTCACTGACGAAACTTCTCCAGGAATACTCTTCTTTCACCTCTGCATAAAAGCAATCCCAAGTCTCCAAACTTGGGACGAAACTAGGAGGCTAAACCATCTGATAGAAACAAAATTCTCTGAATGTTCAAAATTTCAGATCTTTCAACCTGATTAACATAATATATGCTTTCGGAAGCACACAGTTGTATTAAATGTACTACCCAGCTGCTTTTACAAATTACCCACAACTCAACTGTATGATGTAATACACCAGCTAACATGTTTGTCATCAGTCTATTTCTGCTTCTATATATGGATATAGATCTACACTAGTGTACATAATTTTATCCAATGAGGACCCATTATTTCATTTTCTGCGAGGTTCTTCAAGTGGTTTAGTTTTGAGTCAGGCCCTGACCATAGCAAAGTATAATAGTTAGTTTGTACAAGTTAATCACATTGTTTTGACTAGAAAGTCAAAACTCGTCAAGCTTTATCAAATAAAATCAACAGATTTTTACGTGCAAGTTCAATACCACTCGACACTCCAGAAAATGATAACACTCTTCCCACCAGGAAACTGAACTTTGATGCCACCGCTCTTGGACTAACGTATCATTTAATCCAAGTTCTAAACTTTACCATCAATGACCACTGACCAACTTAAATGTGTGTGTTTGTGTATATATATATATATATATATATATATATATATATGTATATATATATATATATATGTATATATATATATATATATGTATATATATATATATATATGTATATATATATATATATATATATATATATATATATATATATATATATATATATATATACACGCGCAGTGGTCCCTCTATTATAACCCCCCCCCCCCCCAAGAGAAGCCACCCCCTCTTCAAAGGCCACTCCGCCATGCTGCAAGTATGGCATTTTTATTGTATTGTACCCCTCAAGAGAGGCCACCCCCTAGTGCATTTGGGGTGGGCTTATAAGAGGGGACCACTGTATGCATATTCATTATTTGTTTCCAAAGTTTTGCATATACATGTAGCAATAAACAAAAACTTTTTTTAAGGGCCTTCTCAGTTTTCATAATCGTAGCACTCATGGTTTTTTTTTCTTCAAAATAGCTGCAAAGAAAGTACTATCAGTGAAAACAACCAGTTTACGAAACACTCTTTCAAAAAAAAAAATAGAATAAAATATCACCTGGGCCAAGAATGAAGCAATTTTTTGAGTGAATAAATAAAGGTCAGGTGCACTTTACAATTGTACAATCATGGAATATGTAGCTCTAGAAAAAAAGTCAACCGTTAACTTTCATGTTATCAAGTATGTCCAAAATGGTATACAGTGGTGCCCCTCTAGTAAGACCCCCCTTATATTTACAATGTACTTCCTCAAGAGAGGCTACCCCACTTATAAGGCCAAAATTCTTGTACAGTGAAACATGTTTTGAGAGACCACCCCTAGGGCAGGCTGGAAAGTGGTCACATAAGAGAGGTGGTCTCTCAATGGAGGTGCAATAACATGAGGAAAAATAGCAAAAGGGACTTTGGAAATATGGTCTTAAAAAGCAGGTGGTCTTTCATTACAGCGGTCTCTCAAAAGAGGTTTCACTGTACATTTGCAGTGACTGTGAAAGAGGAGGACCACTGTATGCAAATCAAAATACCACTCCTCTTGGTCTTTTTTTTAGTTAAAAGTCTAAATTGCTTGGAGTACTGAGAATTTAAATCTTTTGACGATCACATATATTCTCCACAGGCTGTGTGTACACTTGAAAAAAGTAACTGTGGCAAATGCACACACCAGTGGATATATTCAAATGAAATGAGATGTAAATTACTGTCACTCTGGACACATGGGATTTATACAATTTTAGTTTTATATAATTTTGATTTTTAATAGAAGGGCATAATTTTCATGAGAAACGTACCTTATTGTGAGATAACGTCTTTGCTTTAGAGGCTTCAGTTTGTTTCCTGGTGGGTAACTTACTTGCCTGCACAGCATTCTACTGTCACTTTTTTCTCAATTCACGGAGGCAAATGGGCCAACTGAGCAGGCAAGTAAGTATCACCACATACCCTGGTACAGTCATGATTCAAAACCCCTCCTAGCAAAGATTTGACCTGTGCAACCTTGGCCAATCTCAAAGTGGTACTAGATCTGACCTGTGCAACCTTGGCCAATCACAAAGTTGCACTGCAGCTGACCTGTGCAACCTTGGCCAATCACAAAGTGGTGCTGGATCTGACCTGTGCAACCTTGGCCAATCACCACATGGTAATGGATCTGACCTGTAGGCCCGTTACAGAGAGCTACTGACCCTCACTGGACCATGCATCATACTGGCAAAATAATCAAATTCAGAAAAATAAGAGGGCTGTGTGAACAGCCTGTCCTCAGCTGACGTTATACCTATTGACTTGCATGGCAATCAACAGGAAAGCATGCATTAACTAACTGGTACCCAAACTTAAAATATTAATTGAAAATCTGGGATCCAGAGTATCACCATCTGGTGAGCAACTTTGAATAAATCCTCCCACATGCTATTTCCAGCAAGTTTCAGAACAATCTGAGTAATGGTTTTGTAGAAGTCAAAAATGGGAAAAAACAAAAAAATTCCTTAAAAAAGAAAAAAAGTGCACCACTACCTCTTGAACAAATTAAGGTCTGAAGGTCCCCAGAAGCGTTTCCATGCAATTTCAAAGCAATTGGCTGAGCAATTTCAGAGAACATTTATCAAGATTAAACGAAACTATTCATTAAACAAGTGGACTGTAACAATACTGTTCTCAGCTGACGTGATTTTTTAAGATTTGCCAAAATGACAAAATAAACAAACAAGAGGGCTGTGTGAACAGCCCATGCTCAGCTGATCTTGACATTCATCACACTTGCAGATCTATGAACTTGGGAAAGGATCAAGGTCACCCATGTTCTGAGTAAGTCTGACCATCATAAAAGAACACTAACATGTGCAACATCAAGGTTCAAGTAGTTCTCAAGTTATAATGAAGAGTAAAATTCATGTATGTTGCACTGTGACCCCGGAGAGGAAGGTCAAAGTCATTCATATACAGTCTGAACATGACCTTCATACAAAAACATTAACATGTGCAGCATCACAGTACTAACTCAAAAAAAAATCTCAAGTTATCAGTAAATTTTGTGTCAGTTGTCCTGTGAATTAGCACTAGATTGTCCATTGACTTTGGAGAAGAAGTCAAAAATAGCTAGAACACAGAGAAATTCATAAAAAATTAGTAAAAAATTGCAGCGCCACCTGGTCGACAAATTAAGAACACGGAGTACCTAGGTGTCTTCCCGTGTGATATCAGAGCGATTGAGTAAGCGCTTTTGGAGAAGAAGATTTTTTAAGATTTGTCCAAAAAAAGAACAAAAAAATTAATTAAAAATCCAAAAATCACTGGAGCATGACCATTTGAACAAACTTGGTAGACACCCACCCAAGGTACATCCCCACCAAGTTTGAAGTTAATCTGGATGACGGTTTTGGAGAAGAAGTCCAAAATGTGAATTAGCATTAGAATGCTCAATAACTTCCATAGTAATCAATAGGGAAAGCTGCATTGACCGATAAGTGCCCGAATTGAAAAAATCGTTAAAAATCAGGAATCTGCAGCATTCCAATATAGTGAACAACTTTGTTTGACCCTTCTACAAGGAACATATCCACCATGTTTCAGCTTAATCTGAGTTACCCTTCTGGAGAAGAAGTCGAAAATAGCTATAACACACAAAAATTCATAAAAAAAATAGAAAAAAATTGCAGCGCCACCTGGTGAACAAATTAAGAACTAGGTGTCACAGGGAATATTTCTGTGTGATATCAAAGTAATTGGGTGAGCGGTTTCGGAGAAGAAGATTTTTTAAGATTTGTCCAAAAAAAGAACAAAAAAATTAATTAAAAATCCAAAAATCACTGGAGCATGACCATTTGAACAAACTTGGTAGACACCCACCCAAGGTACATCCCCACCAAGTTTGAAGTTAATCTGGATGACGGTTTTGGAGAAGAAGTCCAAAATGTGAATTAGCATTAGAATGCTCATTGACTTCCATAGTAATCAATAGGAAAGCTGCATTGACCGATAAGTACCCGAATTGAAAAAATCGTTAAAAATCAGGAATCTGCAACATTCCAATATAGTGAACAACTTTGTTTGACCCTTCTACAAGGAACATATCCACCATGTTTCAGCTTAATCTGAGTTACCGTTCTGGAGAAGAAGTCGAAAATAGCTATAACACAGAAAAATTCATAAAAAAATAGAAAAAAATTGCAGCGCCACCTGGTGAACAAATTAAGAACTAGGTGTCACAGGGAATATTTCTGTGTGATATCAAAGTAATTGGGTGAGCGGTTTCGGAGAAGAAGATTTTTTAAGATTTGCCCAAAAAAGAACAAAAAAATTCATTAAAAATCCAAAAATCATTGGAGCGTGACCAATTGAACAAACTTGGAAGACACCTACCCAAGGCACATCCCCGCCAAGTTTTAAGTGGATCTGGCTGACGGTTTCGGAGAAGAAGTCGAAAATGTAAATTGTTGACGGACGACGGACGACGGACGGAGGACCATAAGATAAGCTCAGCTGACTGACAAGTCAGCTGAGCTAAAAACAAAGCAACTCATAAAAAAATCCATAAATCAATGGAGTATGACCATTTAAATAAATCTGGTAGAGTCCCTAGGAGTGTTCCTGTGTGATATCAAAGCAATCGGGTGGGCGGTTTCAGAGAAGAACATTTTTTAAGATTTGCCCCCCCCCCCGCCCTCCCAAAAAAGAAGAAAAATAAAATCCTAAAAAATCCAAAAATCACTCGAGCGTGACCATTTGAACCAAATTAATAGAGAACTACCCAAGGTACAGAGCCACCAAGTTTGAAGTGAATCTGGCCGACGGTTTTGCGAAGAAGTCGAATGTTGATGATAGACGATCCACAACCGAGGACGCACGACGACGGACCAAGGACCATAAGATAAGCTCAGATAATGACAAGTCAGCTGAGCTAAAAATCTAAAAACCACCTAGAAGCATGACCATTTGAACAAATCTGGTACAGAATCACCTGAGGTACATTCCTACCAACTTTGAAGTGAATCTGGTTTATGGTTTTGGAGAAGTTGAAAATGTGGATTTCAATTGCAATTCCCATTGACTTACAAACTAATCTATAGGAATACACGCATTAACTGACAAGTACCCAAACTGAAAAATTTGTTAAAAATCACAGATTTACAGTATCACTATTTAGTGGACACCTTTGTTTACCCCTCCCACAAGCTACATACCCATTACATTTCAGAAAAATCTCATTGACACTTTTAGAGAAGTCAACAATAGCCTTTACAAAATAAATATGTGAAAAAAAAAATATATATATGAAAAAAAAATCAAAAAAAAAAAAATCGCAGCACCATCTGTTCAACAAATTGAAGTGTGGGGGTCCCAAGAAGTGTCCCTTATGCAATTTCAAAGCAATTGACTGGATGGTGTCTGATTTTTTAAGATTTTTCAAAAAAAAAAAAAAAATTAACAAAAAAATTTCCTACAAATTAAAAAATCCATGAAGCATGACCGTTTGAAAAACATCGTCGAGACCCACCCAAGGTGCATTCCCACCGAGATTGAAATGAATCTGGCTTACAGTCTTGGAGAAGAAGTCGAAAATGGAAAATTGTGGACAGCTGCATGGACGGACAGATGATGGAGAATGGGACCATACATACTATAACCTCAGCTGACTTGTCAGCCAAGGTAAAAATGGCTGCCAGTCTGATCACAACAAAGACGATGAATATTGAATCATATTTGTCAGATTTACGTTCTTCATCCATATCCTTTCCTTTGATCACATGAAATTGATTATGGATCAGAAAACAAACCTCAGCCCCAGTCTATACACACAGGTCAAATCTGCACAAGGGGGGAGGTTCTGAATCAAGACTTGGTCATGTGATATGATAATACAGTCACATGATTACGTCATGTGATATGATGATATAGTCACATGCTTACCGTCCATTACAATCACATTTTATACAATCTCAAAGCCAGACAAATGAAGCTGGAATCCCAACTCACAGAAGAATTCATCAGAACTACATTTACCCTGAAGTACCCTTCTACGCTAGTCTACTGTTTAACATTTTCATGATTTTGGTTGTGTTGGAATTTTTTTTGGTCCACTAAAATTCATTCACAAGTGATGCAGTACCGATCATTTAAAACCTGCTTTGGGCGTGCAAAGGGGTACTCAAGATGTGCCTACAGGTGGCACCACAAGGCGCCAATACCTGAATCTAGCTGACGGATCAAAATTATATTTCCAGTTGTGGGCGGCCGAGACCTTTATGAACACTTGCCCCTGGAATTGCACAAGTGTGAAACAGCTTTCTTTACATTGGAGCAACTGAGGATGATTATTTGTCTTGTTTTGTGCATAAACTCCATGCAACATGTCCATTGTACTAGGAACATGTAAATGACTCCTACCAGGGCACCTGTTTTGTTAATTGCCTAAAATTTCAGTGCATTTTGGCACATTTCCAAAAGAGTACTTGCATATGAATTTCTTATGAAAAAGCAAAGTGATTCCTTGAGGTGGTGACAATGTTTTCCCTGTGTACAGGGTTTTTTTTTTTTTTTTTTACGAATTGAGCTCAAAATGTACATGGACCAGCATGTTGAAGAGTTCAAATGATGATGTAAGACGATGCTATCTGAATGAAAGACGTGAATGAGCGACTTATGAAAATGAGTACCACAGTGTGACTGATGTCACAATGATCAACAGTTAGTTGTGATTTGACGAAAGTCTAGACAACTTTAACAGACAGATGGCAGCACTGATCAAGGGACCTCTCTTGACATTCCAACAAAGTTCCTTCTGATTTAGGTGACGGCAGATAATCAATCTTGACCACAGGTGCCCTCTTGACCAGTGGTGCCCTCTAGTGATCAAATCATGTCACTACCTGTAGTGAGTCAATGAACATTTAATGAGTAATTCCAAGTCCAGAATTTGAGAAAAAAATTGTCTTTTGCTATGTCCTATAGCTCTGATAAACACTTCACCGTTGGTTAGAACCCCAGCTTACATCATTGTCCTTTTGTCTTGACACCTTTTCACAAATGTACAACGAGTTAGGAGTGTCTCTGATTAATGATTCTTAATAAATGAGAAACAAGTGACAGTCCAATGATTGTGAACATATAGTTACTGTAAATGTACTTATTTTCACGTGCATAAAATTTTCAGTTTTTGCACTGCAGGCATTTAACTGAAGTTCAAATTTCACTATTTTGCATGTAGTTCCAATTAAACCTATGTTAAAATACTATTGCATTGCGTCTTTACTTTTACGCTTCTGTGCCATCAGCGGAACAAGCAAAAATAAAAATTCAGTGAAATTAAGTGAATTTACAGTATGTGCAATAAAAGCGTGTATGTTTCATGTTTTAATTCTGTTACACACTGTACATGCATTCATGTTAATTGCACCTTTACACGTGCTTTAAACGATCCCTATCAACCTGCCATTAGCCATGAACAACATTATGCCATATCTGTTTAAAAAGTGATTATCACACCTCTGGGCAGTGAATATCAATTTTTATCCTGCACTGTATCTCTGACCATAATTTACATATACATCTTAGTGGTCCATCTTCTAGGAGTCGTAATGATACTCTATAAAGACAGAGATGTATGTATACTACGCAATAATGACAAACAAGTTAATTTCTATGGTCAGTTTTGTGAAGACCATCACCAAGTTTGATTAGTGAACACGGATCAGGATTTTGGGTCCAATTTTCAATTTCACACAAACAAAAAAAATAAAATATTTTGAAGATTCTTATGGACAAAAAAAATTATTAAAGACGGAAGGAACAGATTTGCGTACTTTAATGGTACTTTTTGTTTTGTTTTTGTTTTTTTTTGCATAAGTATTTTCACAAAAAATGGGACACATAGTCACTTCTTGTGTACCTCTTGTAAGTATGTAACACAAGCTTCAGGTTCTACAAAAATGAGTTTGACCACAGGAAAACTGTAAAAATAAAATTAAATCAATAGATGCAGCATCTCATATAGATTGATAGGTGAGGATGCGCAATGGACCTAATTTATATGAACACCACTGCACTGGGCAAACATCCCGATGGCTCTATATTCCAAAATGTATTCATAGTAAGCCATGGGAAAATGCAAATGTACATGTATGAGGCCATATGTTACATGCATGCTCACTGCAGTCACTCTTTTTAAACAGATAATTGTAACAGTCATGGCATACACCGCTTGGTTGTTAAAACTATATCTTGCTCATTTAACTGTCATGTACACGGATTAAAATTAGAATTCTTCCCACTACATTATTGAGTGTGTTTTTTGTCTTCTTAAGCACACAAGTTTACAAGCAACCAATGGGGTAAAGTTCATCAATTTCCTTTGAAAAGAAACGTGCAATTCTACAATTTCATGGAACACATTCCAGATTTTGCATTTTTTTTCCAGCGAATATGCTTGGCAACCACTTGGCTCAAGGATTTTTATTCATTAGTGCCTTTTTTTTTCTCAAAATATAAAAAAAGATGTTTGCATGGAAAGCAAGTTGCCAAGTGGTTTCCCTGGTGCCAAAGCCGTGATTTGTTGTACAGACACAAGTGTTGTCTCTTGAGACAACATGGAAAATAACATCATAGAGTAACACGCTGAAACTTCCCATACGGACAGGGAACCATACAGGATTTTATGTTGTGCACTATACCTGGAACCAGACAGAAATCAACCATATTGCAACCTAATAATGGTAGAGAAAACCATACACGAAGCTACAGCTGCTATGACAATTTTCGCAGCCGTTCTGCTCAAATAAGACGACGAGTTTGCTGATTGTAGTTTTCGTGAAAAATAGAGGATATTCAAATTTAAAAGACCCACTACCCCAAAATCTTCTCAATAACATGTTAGGCTAAATTTATATTTGTTTGGTAATGTTCTTAGTTCTCTTCTGATGGGAACTGTTAGGTATGAAAAGCAGTTAGTGTGGAGACCTTGATGTCTCTGCTTGGTCTTCATATTCCAATGGGTTGATGCTCACAAGCCTCTTCTTGTCCGCTACACCAGATAACCATTCGTTAGGCTTGGCACCCTGAAATCATCATTACATGTATATGTATAGGTAGTTTTTGTTACAATTGTATGTACATCAATAAGTAATTCCAAGCAGGAAATACGGTGAATGCACTCATAATGACATTCCACATTCTGAACAATTATATTCTGTGTATTTCTGTAAAAAATTCAAAGGAAAACATACACATGTACGAAGAAAACCTGACAGTTTTTCCTTGAATTTTTGTCACGAAATCTACAAAAAGATAAAAAGTGCTTGGCCAGATTATCAACCGATTTTTTCAGGTACATAGAGATCTATCAAGCAAAACAGAAAAGGAAATTGGACCTTACACCATTATTACGAAAATACCTCATCAGGCAATGAAGCCAACGGGTAAAAATGTATCAGTGATTTTTGAATGACTTTAATTTTATAGAAAATCTGGCCTTTTAAAATATTATGACTAAGAATTTCCACATCAAAGTACAATTTGTCACTATAATATTTAATAATAATATTTTATTGAGCCCCCGATAACAGAGAAATAAAAGTACATAAAAAGCTTTACATCGAAATAATATGAACATAAAAGATTGCATGTCATGATGTCCCCTAAGCAAAAGAGGGGCCCCCCGCAACCACGGCCCCACAGACCAATTAATTTTATCACAAAGGGAACTGTGGGAGGACGCACACCATGAAACCACGACTGCGCGAACCCCTCCGCCACCCAAAAGTGTAGAAGACACCGTGATGTTTTGTATAGCTAAAAGTACTTCTAATGCAAGTTAAACTAGAACAGGCTGATTTTCCAACAGAAAATCAAATGTCTCCCGGTGGAACACTTACATCTCTGAATAAGCTACAGGTTATAACAAATTACAAATGACCAAGTTTGCTTGAAAATTACAATCCTATTTTAGCTCTCACCTAGATACATTACTCTAGCAATTTTCATCAAGTTCTTCAAGACTTATTGCAGAGAAACCAATTTCACATAAATGAACCTGTGACCTTGAAAATTACGTCAAGGTCACCCAAATACAATCCCAACCTAGGTCTTGCCTAGATACATAATCCTACCAAGTTTCATCAAATTCCATCAAGACTTATCGCACGGAAACCAATTTCACATAAGTGACCCTGTGACCTTGAGAATTCGCTCAAGGTCATCCAAATACAATCCCAACCTAGGTCTTGCCAAGATACATAATCCTACCAAGTTTCATCAAATTCAATAAAGTTCTTCAGGACTTATCGAACGGAAACCAATTTCACATAAGTGACCCTGTGACCTTGAAAATTAGGTCAAGGTCACCCAAATACAATCCCAACCTGGGTCTTGCCTAGATACATAATCCTACCAAGTTTCATCAAATTCCATCAAGTTCTTCAAGACTTATCGTACGGAAACCAATTTCACATAAGTGACCCTGTGACCTTGAGAATTCCCTCAAGGTCACCCACATACAATCCCAACCTGACTCTTGCCTAGATACATAATCCTACCAAGTTTCATCAAATTCCATCCTGTTCTTCATGACTTATCGCACGGAAACCAATTTCACATAAGTGACCCTGTGACCTTGAGAATTCGCTCAAGGTCATCCAAATACAATCCCAACCTAGGTCTTGCCTAGATACATACTCCTACCAACTTTCATCAAATTCCATCAAGTTCTTCAAGACTTATCGCACGGAAACCAATTTCACATAAGTGACCCTATGACCTTGAAAATTAGGTCAATGTCACCCAAATACAATCCCAACCTAGGTCTTGACTAGATACATAATCCTACTAAGTTTCATCAAATTCCATCAAGTCCTTCAAGACTTATCGCACGGAAACCAAGAACCTGAACAACAACAACAACAACAACAACAACAAGAAGAAGAAGAAGAAGAAGAAGAAGCGGAAGAAACGGGCACTAAAACAATATGTCCCCCGGCTTCCACCGGGAGACATAATGTTAAGCTTAATTTATATTTGTTTGGTAGTCCTGCTATGTCCTCAGGTGGCACAAACGTAGGGACACGTGCAAATAACTGCTGACCCATTTACTCAGATTCATTTCATACCTAAGTACACAAGTGAAAAATACATTGATTATATATAATAATTTTTTATGTTTCTTGCCGACTTTGGTTCACCGTGTTTATGAAGGATATCTAAGGATTTGGCAGTGGACTACAGCTACATTTGCCTGTGAAGCAGACTCCGTTCTTTCGCTGGAAGTAGAAGGCCTGCTTCCCAGAAAAAGAGTCACATTGACAGTAAGTAAAAGCCAAGGAATGCCATATGGGCACAACATACATCTGAGATTTTTTATTTTCTTTAATTAAGAGATAACAAGCTACTACACAGTCACCTAACACCTGTAATTACAGATGACCACAGGTCATCCAGGTAAAAAAACTGTCATAGACGTGACAGTGGTTCCACCTATTGGGCATTGCTATAAACAGGGTCAGTAATATGTGGCGTCAATCCCGACAAGCATAGTACACATCCAGACGTAAAATACTGCACATCACAATACACACAGTAATGCTAGTTACGTATGTTATACCCTGTTATATAAGCATGCCCCACCAGTTGTTAGACCAGTCTCTGATGAGCTGCATAGTCAGCGAAACCGTTCAGATTATTGTCTTAGCAAACGAGTCAACCGCCATTAGGCCTGGTCCTTGTTTTGCCTTTACATCTGAGATTTGCTGCATTCTAGGTGACACAGTACAACTATATAGAAACACAACACACAGCATTAGGTACCTATTGCCTCAGGAAAGGCTCATGTAACACACTGAGCACGCCGATAATGGGACAGAAATGTAACACTGAAAGTGATGCTACGCATTTCACAATGTCGCCATCACTGTGCCATACGAAACATGCCAATATCCCTTTGCTTCCTCATATTCTGGAGTTTGGCCCTGTTCAGCATAAAACACAGCTCTATCTCTTCTTTTTGCCACCTTCAGGACACATCACCCTATCAGGCAACACATGACACAATATAACATTGACAGTAATTACCTCTTGATTTTGCAACTTTCAGGATGTTTGGTTCTATGGTATTTGTCTTTCTTCGATGTCCCGTCTCCCTTGGGCAAGCCATCCACCTGGACAACCTGTGTTGACGAGCTTCCATCCATTTTGGGACTTTTCCTCCTGGTTTTGTCTGGGTCTGATGGCTTTCTGTGTACTTTAGAGAGAAAGCTGTCTGATTGCTTATAGGACTGCAAATAAAATTTGAAAAAAAAGAAGTTTGAAGATGGTAACCTGAAATTTTGCACATAACACTGCATTGTGACCGATTGGCATGTTTTTATCCGTGCTTTGCAGCTTCATAAATAAGACTGCTGAACTTGACAGAACTAGTGCAAGTTGCTGGTCGGTGAAGGCTTCCAAACATTTCGTGAGATTTGATCCTATTAGGAGAGCTGGGAGGCAGAGTTCCGGAAGATTGAAAATGCATTTTGACGAGGGAATTTTGATAGGATTTGAAAGAGCATAAAAAAATACATCCACCAAGTTCACTGACATGAAATTGACAATATTTACCAGCGAAGCAAGAACTCCAGCTTTTGTATACGGACTAAGATGCCAAAATTCCTCCTCTGTTCTGAAGGTCCTAAATTAGGGTCAAAAATTGAGACACTAAGGAGAATGCCATATAGAACAAGTCTTCTATGTCAAGGTGGCTTTTTTCTGTCTCTTAAATGCCCAAAACATGATGTTATTTATTCACCCAAGGAAGAATAAAATAACTCGCATTTTGTTCTTTATGACCCGAATAATTCACTTACGCGTAGTCTTACCTTTTTTTCAATAATGCATATAATATCACTGACAGGCACAAAGACGCCATGATTGCGACGACACATGAAGTAGCGATGACCTTGAAAGAACCCATCATGATGCCCCACTGAAACACAAGGAAAAGGATGTTGTATGGCAGTTAAAGCTGATACAGGGAACAAAGAAGTTGACCTGCTCCCCGTATGACACTAAATCTGTCAGTACTCTCACTGGATCTAGAATTTTGATAAACTAGAATAGGCCACTCAAAGTTCTATGTGTCACTATCAATACCAGAAAAGAAATTAGTCTTTCTAGAGAGCATAAGAGCAAGTTACACTTTCCTGGTCAGTATAAGACTGCATAAACAACATCCCTTGTATATTGCATGCAATACCCTCAGGAAAGTTGTTGCCCTGCAGTGTACCCTCATAAAAGCTGTACAATTCTAAGCACCAAGAACTTTTTTCTATTGACAGGAAATTTACATCAAAAAAAAAAAAAAGGCAGATGACTAGTTACCTCTGACTGCTTTGGATGATTTGAACTAGAGAAGCTTCTTTACAGCTATCTGGACATGGTTCAACACAAATTTTTATTCCTGTGGGAACACAACAACCCCATCCCTGCCTCATTTATCCCTTTTTTTTATGGGAAGTACAAACGTACCAGGTGCATCCAGTTCTAGGCCCACAAAGACCATAGATGGCTCCCCGATCTTGTCAAGATGTCCCACGTAGTGCACGTAGCCCGTCCTGTCCCCTTTTATCACAACGTGGTCGTCCACCTGCACCAGGATTTTACTGCTGAAATACACAAACACAAACAGTTAGAAGTCTTCAGGGCTCACACACCAGTGCGGAAATCAAAACTCCAGACTTTTTCAAGCACTTTTAACACCAAATCACTTGCAACTTCTTAACTCAGACTTCATATTTCATACTACAATTTAGGTGCACTGTTTTTCAACAGGATGATATAACTCAATGTAGGGAAGGTGTACTGTCCATTGTATTTTACTGACAAACCAACTTTGATCACAAGCAACATAACTTTCAGCCTGGAAATTCCATGGTTGTCTTATTTATTGATTTGTTGTCTTTTTTTTTCTTTCGTTTACACAGTTTTCTAATTTAACATTTTATTACTTCAGTTGGATCAAATAAAATCCTTACCTGAAAACAAAACTCTGCTTTTTTTTCAAAGTTTCAAACTGCAAAAATTGGAATTAAAAAGACAGATCTCACAAAAATATGACCACAGGCAATGAAATTCAACGCATGGACTGGTTGCTCCAATGCAAATCTCTGACCTTTCTTCACTTCGAGTCAGTCAAGGGTAAGCAAAAAAAGGGCATGAAATTCACCCAGCAAAAGTTTACCTGATGGTGCTGTCCCCTGTCCAGCCTCCTTTTGGTCTGTGTGAGCAGTTTTCGGCTCCCTCTGGTGTTGGATCACAACATTGACTGCACTTACACCCTGGAATCCTGCCAGATATAATGAGTGGAGCCACCAGAGGGCGTTTTCCATTGTGACTGGTTTTGGGACTGAAAAAGAAAGACACTCTTTACAAATATTTCTAAGCTACATATACACTACTCCACTTCAAAATTATATTACAACTCATTTTACAGACCATCACCTCAGTGTTGTACTGCTGTTTGTGTACTTGAAAACTAAAGAAGATATGACAGCCTAATATAACAGTTACATAACACTGCAGCAATGATGGATGTACTAAATTACCCACTTTTTTTTTTTTTTTTTTTTTGTTGCAGTTACCTGCACGCACTAGGTTATATATCTTTTATTTATGGGGAAAATTTGAAAAACAGCAAACCATTTACTGCAGCTCTGCCACTTATAGAGGTCACAATTTTCTTTGAAAATTTTCTTTGTGCACACTAAATGGCCGGGACTATGGGTCCAGACTAAGGCATGGATTCTGGGAAACAGGAAGTTGATCACATCAACTGAACTTATGGACACCGAAAAATGGTGACAACACCGAGAATTGAAAACACATCATGGTGATAATAGGAACAAATGTGAAGCAGGTCAGTTTGCCAAGAGTCCTTTGATTTGGGTAGTAAAATGTGGTAACTAGTTTTCAGTCAACCCTAATTTGCTTTTCTCTCAGCTGAGGTTCAGCACAAATATATATTACATGGGTGACAAACTTGCTCCTTTCTGGTTTATTCAATCTTCACAACCCATATATTATGAAACAGCCAAAATCTTTCCTCATTCCCCTAACGATGCAAGCCCAAACTCCAACTCTTCCAACCTGGAGGGGCAACTCTGCCTAAGTGGTCATAAAAATTCTTCTAATTTCATGTTTTGATGGCTTTTTGTCAGTCCTCTCCACAGTTAATTATTAATGGGGCCTCCATTTGTTATGCCAATTTTCTCAATTCTTGCCAATGTCTGTGGACAAGGTGTGAAGGCATTTTAATGTGCATCTGTTTATTAAATATGAAACATGCCATGAAATAGTCATCAACATGCCAACATTAAATACAATAATAAAACTACACGAGTGTGAGTGCCTGGCCATAAATTCTGCATGGCACGAGTGTACCAGTGGAGCAGAAGGATACATGAGATGCAGCCTGCTGCAGGCGGGCCATCGAGTGTATCCTTCCGCTCCACCGGTACACTCGTGCCATGCAGAATTTATGGCCAGGTAATTGCAACAGTGTTGTTTTATTTTCATCCCATGTATGTGTAGTCCAGAGTATTCTTCACCATTTCAAGCAAAAAAAAAAATCCCAGTATTGTGTCAAAACATCAATCAATGACAAATACTATAGCAGACGATAAATCAACACCCTAGGAGCATGTGGATGCCAAAGTGGGTGAGGTCGGGCAGTGCGAAAGTAGGGTGTGCACGCGACCGTTCTACATGGGCGTGTGGATTGGCGATAAATTTTACACGGTGCAGACTGGCCTGTCCATGGTTACTGTGGACTACACATACATGGGATAAAATCCAATTTTAAAGTACCAAGTATTGCAGCCCGACCTATTTGCACTTATGGATTTCTTCAGGACACTGGGCCTGTCGCTGGGGTCTGGCAAGAAGGACGCCTCCGAGGTACCGTTCACGAGGTGGGTGCTTTCACTGCTTGTGATTGTGCACTCATCCTCCACGTAAAACTGTTCTGTATACTGACGTGCAAGATTGGTCATCTGAAAGACAGTATTTCACTCACAAGTACAGTTAAACCTCCTTACAATGAGACCATTTGATCCCTGCAAAATGTGTCAGATATCTGAATATGTCAGACAAATGAGTCACATGACTAAGGAATCTAACTTACAGTCCTTCAAAACTACGTCATTAAGTGAATATGTCAGATATTTGAGTGTCTTTATAATGAGGTTTTACTGTAACTGTTAATTTCATTGAAACCTACATATACATATATATATATATATATATATATATATGTACAGTCAATGTGTGTTGAATGAAATTGTTATAAGTTCAATGAAAACTTTTCTAAAATAGTGAACAGGGAATCAAAAATAACTCTACGCACAAATGGAAAAAACTACTGGTACAACCATTATTATCTTTCCTGACAGAACTAGTCATTTCTGGAAATAAAACATAATATATATATACCACCATTTGTCTTATCTTTTTTTTTTTTTTTAATTTAGTTTTTTTCCCTTATGTTTCGGCATACAAAGGGTCTGGCAGTTTCTGTTTACCATAGCACACACGTTGTACCAAAATAAAGCACTGAAATTTGATTTCATGAAGGGCCAAAATAGTTATACATATTGACATTGCAGTTGGCTAACCCAGCTTGCATGACTATACTTCACTGCCCTCTGGTGGCAATATTTCACATCACTATGACTGACACCAGACAGGACAACACAGGTCCACACACAGATAGGCCACATGAACACTTGTACTATGCTGCCCTCTAGTGAAAATAGTCCACTTCACCATTCCAGGCACTTTGATGAATACCCGCGTACACCCTTTCCCTGGCATACAGTACATATATGTTCCTGACAAGCTGTACTCAACTTGTAGGTGAAATGACTAGAACTGAGCATGTGTATGGGACCACCTGCACTGACAGGTCTGCGCTTCCCATTTACCCACTGAACTAACCAGTGGCCATATGTTGCCCGATCCAATGTTAACCCGACACTCCGTTTTTAGGTCTCATTGCCTGCACAACTTGCCTCAGATTCTTTGAAACTGTTGGTAAACATTTCTATTTCGTTGCCTGCACAACTTACTTTAAGTTCTTGTAACCTGCTAGTCAATATTTCTGTTTTGTTGCCTGCACAACTTACCTCCAGTTCTTTTAATCTGTCAGTCAATATTTCTATTTCTTTTCTGGCTGCACCCAGATCTTCAGCCAATCGCGAATTGAGACGCACTGTGTCTCGAAACTGATCCTCGAGCTTTTGGTCAGAATGAGGCTCCAGTAATGTACACTGTACTTCTTTCGAGACCATCTGTATAGCAGGCCTGCAAAGGGTTACCAATATATGAACGACATTCTTTTGACCCCTGGGGGTACGTGTACAAATGACGATTGGCTTGCATTTCAAATATTTCTGATCACTAACGGTTATAGTCTTGAAGCTTGCCAACAATAATGTGCATAAATTTAATAAACATAAACATAAACTGTATGCCACAGGTAAAGAATGTGCTGGTTATGAAAAATCAAGGGGGTTCAGTTTAGCCCTTAAACGGGGCTCATAGACACTCATACTGTTGATGCTTTTTGTCACAGGGTAACATTCGCCCTGGTAATGCTCCATTGAGTAAGGATGTTAAAATTATATTTTGGGTGATATGTAATTAACTATCCTGGGCTTGTGCTTCAAATTATATGATTATAGCCAAGATGGCTGAGTTAAGAAATATATATTAGCCAAATTTATGTTTCGTTTATCGACATCAGGGCAACTCATTTTGTATTTTTCTATCAATAATTAGGAGTTCTGTATGGAAACTTAGTATTTTAAGTTGCTAACAAAAAAATTAAAACCATTAATTGGCCAAATTAGCTAATAAAAAGAAAATGCTTTAGCCAAATCAAAAAGGGTCCTAAGAAGTGTCCCTATGCAATTTTGAAGCAATTTGCAAAGTGATTTTGGATATATTTTTCAGATTTTGACCAAAAAAATGTACAAAACAATTACTAAAAAATCCAAATATCTTTGGAGCAAAACCAACTGACCAAACTTGGTAGAGACTCACTGAGCGTAGATTCCCACCAAGTTTAAAGTGGATCTAGCCTCTAGTTTTGGAGAAGTAAAAAACGTAAATCATGGATAGATGGACGAATGGACAGACGGATGCATGACACATGAAGGACCATCCTAAATAACCTCAGCTGACCGACAGGTCAGCTGATGTAAGAATGATCTGACATCAGCACTAAGGCTTACCTGACTTTTGGCACTGATTTATCTGGAACTGAGACAATCTGTGGCAAGCTTTCATGCGGTTCCCTACTCTTCCGTTTTGAAGGAGCCGGGGATGAGGAGGCATTGGGGAGCATGGCATTGGAACTGATGCCATTAAGGTGGGAAGTCTGTGCGTGGTGAACCATGACCTTGGTGACGTTAGCATGATTAGTGATGATGCCCTCCACGTTAGACATGTCTGCAGGTGTGAATGATGGAATACGTTGTGTCGTACGTGGGGAGCGTTGGTACACGTGGACCTTGTCCAGCTTTGGTGAGTTGCTCATGGTACTGGAACATGGACTACAGCGAGAACATGTGTGCGAGTGCTCCTGCAAACATACAAGTTTTTGTGGGTTACTCTTCACCAACAAGGAATGTTCTCATAGGTGGCAGCACTGGATCACAGGCTATATGTTTATGATATGCTATTTCCTCTGAACAACCACTGTCCAAGAAGGAAAATCCAGGTTGTTTAACTCCCAGGTGTCTCCACCTTCAAGTATTAGCACCAAGGGTACTTGAATGAACAGTAGTGCCATATAGCAGAACATGCCCTATTATACTATATAACCTTGAAACATAGGTCAAGGGTCATGCAACATATTACAAACTTGACTCTTAGCCTCATACATTTTGTTTGTAAATTTTGCAGTTCAATCTGAATTTATTAGCGCAATAATGAGTTTACTGTGTTTTGATACCAATGATGTTAGTTCCAACAGTTACCACCAGTGGCACCACCATGACTCCACATCGCATAGGTGGTACCTCTTATATTGTTCAGGTTTGACAAAAGCTGCCAGAATTTTTCCACCAAATTTCATAAGGATCCATTAAGAATCAAACACACCAGATCATTCTCATTTTTTTTTTTTTTGACTTTTTTGCCTCCTATAATGTAATCCACCAGGTGGCACCACCAATAACAAAAAAAAAAAAGGAACCCAGATTTTCATTTCAAGGGGCTTAAACCTGTATATGCTACATGTATCTTGTTGACATGCAATTGTTTACAGACGGATGGATGGGCGAATGGAATGGTGGACAGACCGACATGAGTGATCGCATAAACTCTGCAACACATGGTCAGCAGAGCTGAATATGAGTCAACATTTTCACAAACTCTCCGTTCAGAGCACCCACAAATTGGTGACTTGAGGCATACTGTATAAGCCTGTAACCCCGGTAGGGCCAATGATTTTCCATTTCAACAAAAGAGGAATTCTGCTTCATCAGCAGAAGTTTTTCCAATAATTCTGTTTCACCGCTATATATACTTATATATAATTCATATGAGAAAAAATATCAAATTCCGTTTCAAGGATGAAAAAAATGCACAATTCCGCTTCGGTTTCGGAAAAATGGAAAATCATTGGCCCTACCCGGGGAAAGCTTTTATTTAAACATTTCATGAAAATACAAATACAGCAGTAAAGTTCTGCTTTAAAGACCATACTCGGGTGAGAAACGCACCTTTCTGAGACAACCCTCTCCTCACAGTAGAGTCAATTTCTCTTGTAAATTACCTTTAGGACCACTAGCAACAAGACCACATTTTCCTGACAGTAAGCATGGTCTTAGTTAGCAGACATTATGCTACAGGGAACAATTTAACCGGTATCGCATCGCAAAAAGCGATACAAAATGTACCATGTGCGACATAATCAGCTGTCTGTGGAGCAAAGTTGCGATACGGTAATTTTTTCTCGTATTTTATACAGAAGCTTGAACTGAAACGTATCTGCGGTGACAAATGCATTAATTGTCATGAATTTTGGCTTAATTTTCAATTATAAAACCCAAACATTGTTGCTTCGAATTTTACTGCAGCTTTCTGATCTTTCTGTT
The DNA here is from genome assembly GCA_964020975.1 of Hermodice carunculata. Lineage (NCBI taxonomy): Eukaryota > Metazoa > Annelida > Polychaeta > Eunicida > Amphinomidae > Hermodice > Hermodice carunculata. Next base: position 39,138,390 of record OZ026618.1, read on the forward strand.
TGTTGACATCTTCCTTTTGGGTCACCCTTAACTCCTAGCACTCTGCCAGTATCTGGTATCGCACACAGTGTGCCACCGGGCAGTTTTCTAATCGCTTGCACAAGAGAGGACATGCTGGATTAAACGTGGCTGGGCTCTGTGAGTTCTGCGATTCAATCCTAGTGATCAACACAAGTCGGTCAGAAATTACATGAGGTATAATTCTATGTAATTTTTATTTCAATTTACCCCATAATTTTTTTTTATGCTTTATGGGATGTCAAGCGTCTGGTCACCTTTTTTTTTTTACCAACAAACACGGTCACGGGCCGTGCAACACAAGCGAGTGTGAACAGGGCATGGTTTTCCGTTATGTGCGTATATTTTTCCCGGCCTTCGGTCATAAATTTCATTCCTCATTTGCTCTTTTACACAGATTTTTATCCTTTCAGACATTTTAATCAAATTAAAACAACAAACTTTGGATAAAAACATCGCGCCGTGACGTATCTGAGACAGCGATCGACAACACCTCGTGTTTACGCAAATCTCAATCAGGCTTAGCTTCGTCACCGTGCGGTGACGGAATCTGCGTATTTTCCTTGAATTGCTTATGGAATTTTCATTCCTGACTTTATCTGTGTCTAGATCTGTTCCGTCGAAGTCGTTTTGCGAAAGTTTGATGTCAAAATTTCGCATCTTGGTCCTATAATCTTTGCGTGAATGCGACATGTTCACCTGCACAACAAATCGAACTTGACGCAAGCACATGGCAAA
>OZ026618.1:39139345-39243345 GCA_964020975.1 Hermodice carunculata
CAACGAGTTTGATTGGATGGTGACTTGCACGTGACCAAATCCATCCAATGAGAAACCTGGAAATGACCCACCGCATTTATAATGAGGTTCGATTCTCATTCTGGGCTATTTTTTGGTGGGATACCCCAGGAATATTTATTTCTTAGCCAATAAGAGAGCTTGTTACATTAAGAGACGAAATTCTGAGGATTCCAGCAGTATAGAAAACAATGGCGGATGACGCAAAACATGGCGGCAAAGGGGCAAAGTTAAGAAGTTCTCGCAGAAATTTTGGGAATATAAGATAGCTTAATTTTAGTATGATATTTTTGGCCTTGCTCCTGTACATTTGAATTTCTGCACAGGCCCAGGTCCTCCTGCACTAAGGTTGCCTGGCTAAGGATCCATTGGTTTTAGGTGCAGACAGTAGTGAGCAAGACAAGTGCACAATACTAGCAAGCCAAAATATAAATACAAGCTGCAGCTTGATTGAGGATCCAAGCTTTTTTGATTCCATCTCCTCGAAATACCTCTCTGCCTTTAGGAAAGGATACAGCTGCCAATCTGTTTTAATACGCCTCATTGAAGACTGGCGCTCAGCCCTTGACCAGCGAAAATATGTAGGTGCTGTGCTAATGGACCTTTCAAAGGCATTCGATGCCTTGCCCCATGGCCTACTACTGGCCAAGTGCAGAGCTTATGGACTAAGTGAGCAAGCTGTTGCCTTCCTCCAGAGTTATCTCTCTAACCGGAAACAGAGAGTAAAGATTGGCTCAGTCCGAAGTAACTGGATGTCTGTTATAAGAGGAGTACCACAAGGATCAATACTCGGGCCCCTATTATTTAATGTGTTCCTAAACGATTTATTCCATATTGTGAAGGATTGCAAATTATATAATTTTGCAGATGATAATACTATAAGCGATGTAACCAGCGACAAAGAAACTTTATCTGCAAAGCTGAGAAACGGCTCAATATTATCAATGAACTGGTTTAGCTCAAACAAAATGACGGCCAATCCAGAAAAGTTTAAAGGAATTATCATCTCCCCGACTTTAGAAGACTGTTCCAACACTTATTTAGAATTACCTGGTGTGCAAATAAAATGCGACCAAAATGTGAAATTACTTGGTGTGCTTTCAGATGACAATCTTTCTTTTAGCTCCCATATATCCAACGTGTGTGAGAAGGCTGCAAGACAACTAAATGCATATAGCAGAATATCACACCTTTTAGACTTTCAAACCAGGAAACAGGTTTTTTACGCTTTTATCAAATCAAATTTTACATACTGTCCACTAGTATGGTGCTTGTGCTCAGAGACAGACTACAAGAGGCTTGAAAAACTTCAACTGAGAGCACTGAGATATTTGTATAGAGACTACAAGTCTCCATACGAGGATCTATTGAAGAGAGATGGTATCCCATCTCTCAGTCTGTGCCATCTCCGCGCATTGGCTATTGAGGTTTTTAAGGTCATCCATAACATGGCACCAGAGTATCTTACTGACATGTTCAATGTAAAAAGCTCAGTAGCCCATTTGAGAGGCGGTGTGACTCTCTCCCTTCCAACTTTTAATCGAATTCGTTTTGGAAAGAGATCACTTCGTTACAAAGGTGCTTATGTATGAAACCATTTGCCACACGGAATTAGAAACACCGTGTCTCTAAATGAATTCAAGTCACTTCTCAAGATGTGGAATGGAATAGATTGTAGGTGCGTAATGTGTCGAAGTTAAATTCAGACCCATTGTTACTGTAGACCCGGGGCTGCGTCAAGCCACCCTTGGCTACAGGCTCTGGTATCCTCTTCACACATCTCTCATATTTTACTGGTGTTTATTTAAAGTTATCAGTTTACTGAGGGTAAAAATACTTCTGTAATAATTTAATCAATACTATTTTTGGTGCTTCATAAGGATATAATCTCAACCTCCAGGTTATAGTCATTATTTTAGCTATCTCCATGTTACATGACTGTGTAGTTATATTTATATATGTGATGGCAAGGAGCCATGGCTCATGTTTTATGCTTGTTGTAAACCCGTCTTGAAATAAACTTACTTACTTACTTACTTACTTTAGCACTACATGATACTGTGTTGAGTTAATAATACACACTGGTGCAGTTGAAGGTTGAGAGGTTGAGAAGCCTTTTTGAAAAGGATCCATACTGTGATAATCACACACTCACAGAGCTGTTAGTAATACTATAATTATAAAGACTGACATTGAAGTTTAAGATACTTTTGTGATCGTTTTGAGAAAATTGAAATGCCAAATTGCAATTGAAATTTTTAAAGTAGAAGAAAAAAAATTGAACATGCACCAATGATGATTCATTGTCCAATCCATGATCAGATGACTACAAGCATTTGCATGCACCACTACCACCATCACCTTGCAACTATGTTATTTATCACTCAGGCATGCTACAGAGGATGATTAAGGATCCAAGGGCACAATAAGACAATAAGTTCACATTCACACACACTCACTGTCACAGAGTCAGCAGACTGCTGGTTGCTAAGCTTACTAACAGTTACAATATAATGAGTCAGTGAGGAGATCACTGAATCCCTTCAGTGAATCATTATGTATTTTAAGCATAATATACAAAGATATAAAAAAACATGCAAGTATAGTGCCAATAAGTGACTGTCACATGCAATTAAGTTGAAATTTTGGAAAGGTTTGTGGCTCAAGATAAATTGCTGCACAAAATTAGCTGAGTGCTACACAAAACCTGTTTTGTGGAGCAAATTTGCTATACATTTCTGAAAATCTAAATTGTTCCCTGTGCTACCATATGTAACGGCAGCAAGTTGGAACTCATATATACAGTGGTCCCCCTCTTACAAGGCCACCCCAAATTCAGCCAAAAAATTGGCCTTATACGAGGAGTGGCCTGTCTTGAGGGGGAGAATATAATGGAAATACCATACTTTCTGCACAAGAATGCTGGCCTTTCAAGAGGGGTGGGCTCTGGTGAGAGGGGCCTTATGAGAGAGGGACCACTGTATTATATTACTGTCATTCCATTGACTGATATAGAGGTCATGTCGTGGGACACCAGTTGAGGTATCAACCAGAAGAGGGTGGGGTGGACCAGCGTTGCATTTTGACAGACAATGATGTTGCAAGAATATAAATTTTGAAATCTGTGCTTTCCTTGGTGCATTTTTAGAAGCATTCTGGCAGTAAAAAGAAGTTCATTCATTTGGAAAGTAGTCTTTCAGCAGTAACAAAAAGTATAATTTTACCTTTGTTTTTAACCTTTAAACAACTGTACTCAACAGACTGTTCACACCAAAACTGCTTTAACCTTTCCCTTCCTTAGACCGGACAAAACTGGCTGGTGGTCAAATGTCGTCTGCTTCTGCGTTTTCAACTAATTTCAACAGCAATGGAAAGTATTTGACTGAGAATTAAGAGACCTATCAAGATCACATGTCCCAAACAAACACCTTTCCTTGGCATTGGTTGGGCACTTGCTACCCAACCCATGTCAAGGAAAGCTGTTGACTCAGTCTCAATTCAAGGGGGGAAAAGGGTTAATTTGGCAGATCTGCTGATGTTTTATCTTATGACTGAGAAAAATGTGTGTGCACAAAAGGCTGGTACACTATTTATTAAAGATGCTTGTACCTACATCTACTTGTCTGCTGGCATGCTAAAATTTCTTGCATGCGTTTCTGAGCATATGAGGAGCGAGTTTGCCTCCCCTGCATTAGTAACTTTCCTCCTTATTGAATGTAACGTTTAAGTCACACATGCCAGGGGTCACTAGCAGGATCTCATCTTAGCTGCGATGCTCGCATGACCTGTCAATCTTGATATTCTGTGGAGTACAAGACTTACCCGGTCACTGCATTGAAGTATGGATGGTAGGGTCAGGTGGCATACAACACTTATGCAGTCATTGTATTGATTTAAAGATGGTGGGATGGTGTGAGGTGGGGTGAAGTGTGAGACTTGCCTTCTGAGAGTATTGATGTATGGACGATGAGGTGGGGTACAAGACTACCCCTGTCAAGGCGGGGGAAGGGTAAAAAAAATTACCTTGTAACTGTATTGATGGTGACACGGGGTACAAGGCTTACCCTGTCACTGTATTGATATATGGATGGTGGGGTAGGGTATAATATTTACCTTGTCACTGTATTGATATACGGATAGTGGGGTGGCATAAAACATTTACCCTGTCACTGTATTGTTATATGGATGGTAGAGTGGGGGTATAAGACTTACCCTGTCATTGTATTGATGGTGGGGTGGGGTACAAGACTTACCCTGTCACTGTATTGATGTATGGACGGTGGGGTAGGGCTGGGTGAATGGCTGGTGCGTACGCTGCCCCGGTTACCAGTTTGTAGTGAACCATTTTCAGATTTGTTGCTGGTGACATCTGCAAGCTTCAACTCCAGGCTGCAAGAACAAAATTTTTTTATCAGGGCAACAATTTTTATTATCTACTTGAACGACAATTTTTATTATCTACTTGCACACGTCACAAAATGTTAAGGTCAATTCTCCTGCAGACTCTGCATAGAGCTACACTTCATGTTTTCTCAGGTTTGGTAGAGTTTATCAGACCATCTGTGTTGATAACTCTATGCTTACAGTGCCACCATGTGGTCTAACTCAACACTAAGCTAAAATTGCAATTTCATTCAGAAGTTCTCAGCCGGCAAACTGGACAGTTCATTTATCATGTTCACATAGAGTGTAGTGGCCATAACAGGCTGCCCACCCCCCCCCCCCCCACCCCCCCCCCCGGCAACCTCAAAAGTCACAGAAAGGTCACAGGAGTCCCTGACCAACAAAATGTGTTTTACTAAGACCCACAGTTAGTCTTTGGTGGACAAATAACAGAAAGTGACAAACAGCAAAAATTTATGGTCCTTGGCACACCCAGGCTCCAAACTGCCTGATCACCCTTTTCCGTACCATTTCCTCCGTAACTGCTCCTCTCGTTTTTTTTTTTTTTTTTTTTTTTTTTAATGAAACTAGAGATCTAAATATAAAAATACTAAGAACTTGCACCATTCATTATGCAAACCTAGTGTCATAATATTAGAAATATAGGCTTCAAATTGAGTTTTACACTCGGAAGCTTTCCTGAATGCTGGTGTTAGAGGACACGGATACTGTAGTTCTAGAAATTTTTGCGCGTGGTTACTTTCGCACAAACTCAATTTTTTCTCAAATTACAGAATTTTTGCACATTGAAATACAATGCAATTATTTTCACATAGTTTAATTTCCCACTTTGAGTGGTAGCGCGAAAAGTACAAAATTAAATCCTGCTTGAAAATTTCTAGAACTACAGTATTCTCGACTAAGGCAGCTACGATTTACAGGGCCAGGATTTTGGCAAGAATCCGAGAATCCATTCTCTTAAAGGGTCTCCTAAACTTGTCTTTCTTTAAAAAGAATACTAATGGCAAAAATTCAAATAGATTCTTGCAAAATTTAGCAAAATTCTGGCCCTGATTTAGTTGCCAAAGTTTAAGGGTGATGTGGTAAAGCTATCCTTCCATCAGAAATAATAGTCCACTCACTTGAAGAGTCTATAGATACATGTACATTTTCTTAGTTTTTAAATGCCCATGTAAAACTATATATATATTTAAAATTTTTACAGTTTTTAGATCTTATGTCCATTTTATTAAAGCAGTTTTCCTGGAAATATATTCGTTCCTGCCAACAAACATGCATGCACATTCTCATATGAGCATATTTGGTCTCAAAAACTAAGTTTTGTGGCAGCTTTTGTTCAATGACAAACTTACTGACTATCAAGTTAATTTTGTTTCCTGGAATGGTTTTCTCAATTTTGATAAAAGGTTATTTGTGCCTCTGTTTTGTGAGTTCAAGTGCTAATATGTGGGCTAAAAAAGTCAAATTTGTCAGTTTTCACTTCAAAGTGCCATAAAATTGAAACCAGAATATACTTTTCACAATGCAAATGAATTTCAGGTTAAGTGAGTCTGAGACAGATCAGATATTAAGTTTCTTGGAAAAGTTCTGGATCTCTAATGAGATCTGCTTCCTGGAAAATATTTAGATTTATCATGCGATTTGAATATACAATGTATTTCAAAGAAAATTTTATTAAATTTCAATAAACTCTAATCATTAAAATGTAAATATATTCTGAAGACCATAGCATCATCATTGCCTGCGTTACATGCTTAAAATTTAACTCTTTCAGCTACAAGTTGTCACTGAGTCAACAACTTTCCTTGGCACACTTTGGGCTCATTGCAGCCAAAGTGCTGATGAAAGCAGTTGACCTGGGACATTCTTATGACTTCTGTTCTGTAGGCGTGCGGGTACATGTACTTTAACGAAAGGTCAGCCCACAAAGAATATGAATCTGGTACTGTTACGTTCATTCAGAGCGAATTGACTTTTATCTGAATTTCCAGTGAAAGAGTAAAGAAGACATTCACACTGAAAATCAGTGTTTAAAATGGTAAAATACAATTAAGGCTCTGTTTCTGATATGATTAGATATATGATCCTGGATGACTTATACACCATAAAAGACTTGTCACATTTCCTCAACCAACCAGCAACTGTGTCTTTGTCCCACCACAGTAGAATATCAGACTCATGAATGCTTTAAGTGACACCTTGTGGAGGAATCTGTACTAGCAACCACACACAGACACATTAGTGACATGCACATATGCCTCTGCACTGTTGAGGTAGTTGTGCTGCCCAGTGATTAACGAGAATACCCAGTGATTAACGAGAATACCAACAGGATGAACATATACTGTCACTTTGAAAATTCATTTTCATCAATATTCAAAGTACGTCATCAAAATATCAAATTTTGATCCAATATGACCAAATTTCAATTTATTTAGATGACGACTCATTGCTAATAGGCCGGCATGTGACTGTATAAGTTCAAGTGGACATACGGTGTATCTTTGACAGGTATTGTGACAGCAATAAAAAGGTTAGAGCAGTTTAAACATGAAAGTTAAATGAAATGCAGAATTTTCCACCTACATATTGCTAAAAGTGTGTGTATACATTGACATGGTATTCTTGGAATGTTATCACGGCTCTAGTAATGTGTAATACCTACGTTTTACGATGACAAATTTGCATAACAAAATGTTAAGTGCCATTACCGAATCTCTCTCTCTTCTTTCATAAATAAAAATGGATGTCAAGAATGACATTTTCTTGTCAGCATGATGGTTGGACTAATGTTTACTGAGAACATTATGCACATGCTTCTCTGCCCAGACACAATATAGGTGTAGAGTTTAGGCTGGCCTGGACATTATACATGATATATATACAGGTTGGGTTTAGCTGGTGGCCTGGGATACGCAGTGTAAACATCCAGTTCTATTGGTTCTGGGTCAGGCTGTCCGTCTGGAGCCCACTATCCCAATTCCTGCTAATTATAACCATCAGCATGAGAAGACGAAAAAAAAAACAAAAAAAAACGACTGACTTCAAATCAAAGCAAATCTGTGTGTCTGCACAGGAAAGTTGTTGCCTTGTACATTCACATTGGAATTAGAAAGGCTACTTGACAGAAAAAAATGTGATTGAAGAAAAAAAAATATGGCAAAGTAAAGCTCTTGACATGAAAAAAAAAACAAAAAAACAAAAAAAAAAAAAACAACAACTGCAGGTCAAAAGGAAATGCCAGACAGAAAGAAAGAATTCTTGGTAAAACAATGTCAAGTGTCAACAAACAAACAATATTTGGTCATGCAGTGAGAAACTCTAGCTGATTCTAGTGCAGTTTTTATTGTGACTTTGTTTCACTCATGGGTCATTGTTGATACAACAGAATGGACTGACGTCCAAATGGTCCCCATATGGTGGTATAAAAGTGTTATGTCCGACATGAGTGTAAAACAACAAATCCTAGTGATGTATATATACATGTGATTGACTGCTGATGAGGGACCATGGTCTGTTGTATGTCTGGTCTATTACAAATATCTACAAGTCTGCAATTGTTGCTCCTAATTTACATTATTTTAACTTCACTAAAGGGCCACTCACTGTTCCGAGATTCTAGCTGAAATGGCGTCTGAGAGCTCAGCTCTGGACAACACTGATGGTACACAAACAAAGTCTTGAAGATATTCCAGGTTTAAATTTTCAAATGGCCCTGATTTGCATAATTTTTCAAAACTTTTACCCCTATTCATTAAAAAGTCCGACTTTATGCATGGAAGTGTAATCATGCCAAGTTTAGAGTTTCTGCATATAATAAATAGTCTTCAAATAAAATATTGGACAAATTAGAAATACATTTGTGGAAGGAAACGAAGATTTCTGCCCTGATAGTGGGGGTAGTCCAGTGCCAGAATTTCGGTAAGAATCCGAGAATCCATTCTCGTAAAGATCCTCCTAAAGTTGTCTTTCTTTAAAGAGAAAACTAACTGATAAAAAAATCCAAATTGATTCTGGCAAAATTTTGCGAAATTCTGGCCCTGTAGTCTGCCTGACACCAAGGTCCAAGATAAGTTTTTCCAAGAGTGTGGAAACTGAATGTGGGTTTTACTTTCATCAACAAGTTCTCTCAGTTAAAAACAAACATTGGGGACTAAGTTCTGCGACTCCTTCATGCCTGCCATATCATGTACATCCACTTTGAAGACCGGTACGATGGAAGCAGATATTCTTCAAAAGATGGAAAAAGGTCAGTGCGTATGTTAGGTTTAAATTGTGTAAGCACCTGTACAAAGTGAGTACATGGTACATTCCTGGCTCATTTGTTGCTAACTTAATCTCCCTTCTCAGGGGTAGGCTTGCTGTTCACCATTGAATGTAAACATATATATTTATTTTTTTCTAGGCTGACCCTTTTTATCTCAGTATACATTTGGACAGAAGAAGATTTATTACTTGACATTATGCATGACCTCAAAGTTAAGGGACTATAGATCATGACAGAGAAGGCAACTTATGGAGTTCAGCAAGAGGGCACACTTATCCAGAAAATCTGTCTATAACACAATCAAAGTTGGTACCTTACCGTGACCAACAGTAGAACCCAATCAGTGACAGAAGGTGGCCCAAAGATCAATATTTATGGGAGTGACGTCCCTTTTCCCACTTCTCGGCAAGTTTTGTGCGAGTTTGTCCACTGGCACTACCTACTGCCATGTTATTTACTCAGATACAGTTCTCACTCAGAATGGAGCCTTTGACCTAGTGGTGTGGGACGCAGGGTAGGATAAAATTTGGGAGCTACATGGGTTCTTATATATGTAATTACAAATGGAAGTATGTGTATCTGTCAGAATACAATTGTAATGCTGGAAGGAATGAGGGTTACCCAGTCTTTGTGTACCTCTGGAACGTTATTCAAGGAAATCCCCGATAATGGCGTACATGTAGGGGCTTAATTCCACCCATGCGCATTCATATTCTTTACAATTTGAAATGTAATGTGCCGAGATTCAATGACCATAACAAAATTGCAATATGAAGTGACATTGAAGTTGCTGAAAAAAGTTATGCATTAAAAGGAAATCAAATGTGTTTTGAACACACTTTACAGGGACAGGGAGCAGTATGCAATAGCTCAATTAACCCACTGCCAACAGATACCAGGTAGCATTTCATATAACAATGTTAATCCTGGATCTAGTTCAACTTCATGTGGAGAAAATACACGCACTTGTGTCATTATTCATTCTAGTCCAGTTTTAGCGTGTGAAAATAAATGTTGGTTTTCGTTATTGGTTTCAATATATACATGTACAGTCCTATACCTACCAGTACAATCAATAACATGAAAACGGAAGATTGAGTGAGCAATATTGGGCACAACTGAAGGTAACCCAAGTCATTCTTGCTGTGCATATTTTTGTGAAACTCTCTATGATAACTGTGCTGTTCTGTTGTGGTGGTATAAGCAATACAATGGCCAAAACAGCGGCCTCCATTATTACTGGGGCTTTTGACTGAATCTGCATTACCACGGAGGAGAAAATCCGAAATATGTGAGAGAGAGAGAGAGAGAGAGAGAGAGAGAGAGAGAGAGAGAGAGAGAGAGAGAGAGAGAGAGAGAGAGAGAGAGAGAGAGAGAGAGAGAGAGAGAGAGAGAGAGAGAGAGAGAGAGAGAGAGAGAGAGAGAGAGAGAGAGAGAGAGAGAGAGAGAGAGAGAGAGAGAGAGAGAGAGAGAGAGAGAGAGAGACCCTCATCAGGCTAAATTTTTTCAGAGTTCTATACATCATATCATCCATTCTGTTAGATTTTGAATATATCACAGAGAATATAAATTCCACGATCTGATAGGGTGCATGTCCCTCACAGCTGGGTACCTGCATTGACTCCACTGACAGCACTCTCAGCTTTCTTAAAGCAACTTCGACCAGCAGCTATTTTGCCTGATCTTCTTGAAATTTATGCAGTCATCAAAATTTTTCAGGATGGTTTGGCAACAATCAATGTGCTGCATGGGCTAGTATCCACTCAGCTAAGAATGCAGGAATCAAGAGAATTGCTGCATGTATACCTCTTCAGCAAAATGTATGGATCTTATTTTCATTGTCATCAATGTAAATTTTCATGGTTTTTGTATTTTTGACATATTACTATATTTTTATTTCACTGTTTTGGACATAATTCATATTCAAACAATGTTAAAATACTCTTTCACTGTGCTTTTATTTTCACAGTTTGGTGCCATCAGCGAAATAAACGAAAAGAAGAGTACAGCAAAAGTAAAGAAATTTACAATTTAAGCACAAAACTGTAACAGAAGAAAGCTGACATATGCCTCCTATTAGTGCGTTGTTTGACAAATTTTGAGTGACAACAAGGTTCTAAAACACAGCATACACTGGTTAGATGAGAGCAGTTTGACAGTGCAGCTGCCCATTTCTGCTCTTTCAGTGCCACCTGCAACTTAAGTCATTTACGACTTGAGTAAAACTACTTAAAAACAAAGTGTTCTGAAGGGTGCTTGATACATATTCCTTGTAAAAAGACCTTTCATTCAAGTACCAGCATGCCTATAGTTACATGGAATATATTACAGTCAGAGGTCAACAGCTTTCCTCAGTGTGCTTTGGGCAAAATTGACTTAGTGCATGGCATATGGAGAAAAAGTTACATTTGTATATACAAATGGAAAAGGTACAAAAAAACTTATGGTATCTTTACAAAACTAAACATAGCTTCAGTGCAAAGCGTTGACTGAAGGGTCCGCCCTAATGAGCATGCAATTAGGCTGTCATTTGCTCAAATTAAGTCATGGTGACATAAAAAATCTTATCAATTCATCTTGCCAGGTTAGATAAGTGTATTGCCAAATTTGAGCAAAATACATGGAGGCATTCTGTGCATATCGCGGTAGTGAGAATGTGCAAATCTGACCAGACATCTTCACAGAGGGACAACCCGAAAAAATAAAGGGTCCCCCCATGGTGCAGACCCTTAAAACAGAAAAACAGCAGAGATATTGACAGTAAATGGGGTGCAACTGCTAATATACAAAACAACAGGCCCATGGGCCTAATGCTCTGCTGGCATTGTGGATATATTGCACCTATTCATTTTAAAGTTGTGAGTCCTCATGTGGCTTCTGAACATAAAGCTTAGTGTAAAAATTATCCACCAGATGGCACGTTGCTCCACATATAATCATAGCTTATTTGTGCAACTCCTGTGATATAGATTTTTGCAAGACAATATATTATGTGCCAAGACAACAATGAGTGAGCCCTTAGCTTTATGTCCTCCGTGACCTTGGGACACAAAATCAAAGACACCCAGATTATGTAATACAGGAGGCCCATAGGCCTGCCTGATGTTGTGCTGACACTGCCACTGAAATCCAAGTTACAGCCTGCCATTACAAAATCACCTCTTTCAAATTTCCAGGCATGGTGGCCTCACAAAAATAGGTCAAGTTCACTGATATTATCTATGATTCTACCTTCGGACATTGTCTATATATCCTATAAATTTGGCAAGTCTAATCCAATTACTTTTCAAGATATGGAATTTTATATCTTAAAACACATTTCAGCTCATAATTTGTGTCAAATTATAGGTGGGGCTACTAGTATGATTACCGACTTAGACATTGATCTCCCCCACAATCCCACCAAATTTGGTGAAGATCTGCCACAAATTAAAAATGCTAGAGTGTTCACAAGATTTTCATATTTTGACCTCTATATTGCATACCAATGTAGGTGGCACCACCAATATATAAAATAACCTAGATTTTTATACCCCCTATAAGTCCTGAAAGTTATGATGGGCAAACCTGAAAACTGTAAACAGTACTGCAGTCACAAGGTGTTCACATTTTGACCTATATATAACATAATACTACAGGTGGTACAACCAAAATTGATGTCGACAAAGATTTCCATACACTTCATAACTCCTAAACATTTTATAGGCCTATCTCACGCATTGTGGGGTGCACAGCATTCACAAGATGGCCCTAATATTCAAACTGGCCATTTGACCTTGACCTTCAACTTGGATTAAAAAATTGTGACTGTTCAAAATATGCGCCCCACATCCAGCTTTCCATGTATAGTTTATTTGTTCAAATCGGGTCATAACTTTTCGAGTTATTGAGAAAAACAATAAACTTGGACAAGCGCCATACTCCATAATTACTGGGTCACAGTGACCCCAAAAGCAGGTCACCAAGTACACTTTTATGTATTATGTAATCAAGTGCAATTTTGATCTGGAAGTTCGATTCCCTTTGCCATTGATGTCCAAGCTACACCCGGCCATTACAAAATGACCTTTTCAACTTTAAAGGCATGGTGACCTCACAAAAATAGGTCAAGGTCACTGATATTACACAGTCTTTAACCTTTGGCCATGGTCTATAAATTACATAAATTTGGCAAGTCTAATACAATTACTTTTCCAAATTTGGTTTTTTACATCTTAAAACACATTTTGGCTCATAATTTATGTCATATTTATAATATAGGTGATGCCACTAGTATCATTAGCAACTTAGACTTTGACCTTCCCCACAATGCCACCAAATTTGGTGATGATCTGCCAAAAATTAAAGATGCCAGAGTGGTCACAAGATTTTCACATTGTGACCCCTATATTGCATAATAATGTAGGTGGCGCCACCAATATCGAAAGCGGCCTGGATTTTCATACACGCTACAAGTCCTGAAAGTTATATTGGGCTAACTTGAAAACTGTGGACGATATTACGCTAATGAGCAAAAGTTTATGGACGGACGTCTCCTTTGAAACTTAAAACTGCATACACTATTCCACCATACTGACACTGGTATAAACAGGTAAATAGTATTAATATTATGTTTAGCACCATAAAGTTGATTGAAGGATGGACAGACAGACATGAGCGGTCGCATAAGCTCTGCAGCCTTTGGTCAGCAGAGCTAAGAATACAACTGGCCAGGAAAGGCTGCAAATATACACTTGCTCTGTCAATCAAACTGGCAGTCACATACATCTTCAAGTTTTCATCAAGGACAGTAAAAACCAGCAGGTATTTCAAAGAAAAAAAAGTTGTGTGCACACATGAAAGCCCTGATGAACTCAGGCAGGTTGTCGTCAGTTTGACAAAGTTGTAACTGTCAGATTTTTTGTGTACATTTACACAATTCATACTCTGCACAGTACACAGACTGCAGGGGCCAAGTCTCAATGCAACAAACATGGCTTGATTCTGGGCATGCTCTGAGCATGCTAAGAATTATTTATGTTTGGCCAATTCAGTTAAATGAGTCCACTATTTTAACCGAACTCCCATTTCTTCAACCGGCCTGATTCTAAACACTCCAATCAGTAAGCTGGTGTTACATACTAAGCAGCAGTTTAAACACTTGATAAAATCTCAAGAAGTCTAAGTAATAGTTAGATTATAGAAAAGCGGGGGCTGATAGGCCTCCTCACTACTTCTCAGAGGTCTGTTAGATCCACACTTTATGGTCTGAATTAATTTCATGTCTGATACATGTACAGTAAAACCTGTTTTGAGAGAACACCCCTAGGACAGGTCATAAGTGGTTGCATAAGGCAGGTGGTCTCTCAATGGAGGTGCAACAACATGGGCAAGATGGTAAAAGGGACATTGTAAATATGGTCTGAAAAGGCAGGTGGTCTTTCATCACAGTGGTCTCTCAAAACCAGTTTCACTGTGTAACAAAGCTGTGGGTTGAAGTGGTGATTAGACTATGGATATCCTGCCCTCTCATTGGTCTAAAATAGGTCACTATGGTAGAAATGTTCTTCAGCCAAATTGGCTAAATGATGGTGAATAACTTGAGCCAAATATCAATTAAGATTATTGTCCTATGACTACCTGGCTAATAGCTGGTGCCAGTCTATCTGATTGTGTGTATACTTTTAATTAAGATACAGTGGAATCTCCCTATTAAGACCAAGGCACTGAAAAATATGGTCTTACTAAGGGAGTGGTCTTACTGTCTTAATGGGGATACAATTTAATTACGGATTTTTCAAAACCAGTCTGTAAATTGGTGGTCTAAGTATAGCAATGGTCTCTTTATGGAGATAGTCTTAACCCTTAAAGTGCTAATCATGGCTATAGTCGTTTTCTCATTACCGTTAAACATATAACTGTTAAAAGATTCAAATTCCTCATGAAGAGACCTGAAGAGACCTTTTCACTTAAATACCAGCAAGCTTAGTCTAAAGCAAAAAGTAGTCTTAGTCAACAGCTTTCCTTGGGGCACTTTGCACGCATTGCACTCAAACTGCCCCACAGAAAGCTGTTGACTCAATCTTAAATCAGCACTTTAAGGGTTAATTGGAGATTCAACTGTACAACGTATCTTGATGGTCATGCAATGAAATAACCTTTCTCCTCTCTATCAGTACACAGGCTGGTTACAAAACAACGCCTCCAATTTATAACCCTATAAAGGTAAAACACTGTGAAAAGCATCCTTAAATGTAGACATTTTAGTCTGATTTTGATCGTTCAGATTCTAGCATCAAGTCAGCGAGCATGTCCACTTTGTCAAAACTGGCAGGAAAACAGTTAACAGGCCTTTAAAGGAGGACCATTTTGACCACAGTAGAAACTGCACAGATAGCATGCGAACATTGATTGTAACAAACGTTTGAGAGATATTGCACAGGTCTGCTTTCACAGCCCAGCTAATTACCGATACAGCTCCGTGCTGGACTGAGTGGTGCTGACAAGTCCCGTGAACACAGTCAAGTGTAGCAATGGGACTCCTCAACGTATATCGCAACATACCTGACAACAAAAGGTGGCGTGACAGTGTAGCATGGTACACATACAATTATGTAGAGTCCACGGTGACGATCACTAAACCGCTGTGTGTTGCGCGTGTCCCTATTATTCCTGTCTGCATAACTGTATCTTGGGTCCCTGTGGGTCACGTATTTTGCAGGCAATAACTAAGACACACACCAGAGGAAACCACTGCATTCAATGGAGGCTTGCAATGCAAACAGGTCATTTTCTCCTTCATTTGTTGGTAGACTGTTGTCAACTATGCAGAGATAACTGGGTCCCACAGAGTGAGAGACCCCCAGGTCACATTAACACACTACAAACCTTTTCCCCTTCAAAGTCATTGTAGGTTATTTTCAGATTTTAAATTTTCTCTACTGTCCACCTCACACTGCCAAAATTAAAATACTGATATGCAGAATTGCTGGCTTGGGTCGAGAGAATATGATGCCCACTCTTATATGGCCCCATATGAGAGGCCTCCCCTCTGCAGAAGTCATTTCTCGTGTAGCAAATATGGTACATGTATATGTATTTCACTTTATTCCCCCCCCCAAGCTGTCACCACTCAACTTTCAAGTTTTTGTTTGGTTAAGAATTGTATGGACAGATCTATGCTCAAAAACTCTGCAGCTAAAATTCAAAATATATACTCAACAAAGATTCTGTTGTTGCCCCTTTAATAATTCATTTAAAAATGTTTTAGCCACTTCCACATTTATCGCGCCAAATTCAACAAGCAATAGCACTTGGCTAAATGACTAATGGTCAGAATGGTCCTTGCATTGTTTAACTCAAGATTGGACCCTAAAGTTAGATGAATTTTGCATCTCGCAGACCACTAAAATGAGTGAACTGTTGCTCCTGCCTGCTCAACAAACCACATTCCTCCCCCTAACCACCTCCACTTCTCAAGAAGAACGCTCGCACGGGCAAGTACACAATTTTATTTTTTTCCCACATGCCTCCTCCCTATCCCCCAACAGCAGCTCTGACGCCTGATCATTTCTACTTCGCTATTTTCTTTGAGCTAACACAAGTATGTTATTACTACAAACTCTGGGCTGGATGACTCTGAGGTAGGTTTCTATTTAACTGGCATTACATTACAATTTGTTATTGGAAAATGCATTATGGTGCTAGCCAAATGATGACTCCACAGTAGAACAGTACCTGCTGTATGTGGCTATCTTATCTATAAATAAATAGATAGACAGACAGACAGACAGACAGACAGACAGACAGACAGACAGACAGACAGACAAACAAACAAACAAACAAACAAATAAATAAATAATGGGACACACAGAACTTCAGTCTTGTAACATTTTACTGCAGGTAAATAACAAAAAAACTGGCTGGAAATGTTGTGAAAGCTATGGTCACACAGAGCAGATAATATCTGATAGCACTGACCACATACATTAAGCAGCATTCCACTAACTGTCACGTTTATGGACATGGAATTAACCCATTCCCCCATAAATTAAGACTGGGTCAACAAGTTTCCTTGGCATGAGTTGGAGCACTTAGTGTCCATCCCATATCAAGAAAAGCTGTTGACCTAAATCATGTTATCTTAACAGGTCTTCTCCACAATTCTCAGTCAACTTGTTTTTCGTTACTGTTGAAAAACTGAAGCATACGACATTTGACCACCAGCCGGTTTCAAGGGGAAAGGGTTAATGTACGTCACTACAAGTCTGTGCCCTTTCCTCTTTCTCAGAGTCAAAATGCTAAATGTTAAATTGAACCCTGGCATAACCCAGGGAAGGGTGTCACCCTCTTCTTTGTGCCCAAGTGAGACAGTGCAACAATAAGTTGGTGCAACAATGTAACACTGTTGCAATACACGGCTCAACACTAATTTCTTCAGGCACTTGTCCAAATCTTGCATTCTGTTGATTTTTTGGTCTCTTTCTGTATCTTTTCAATGTTAAATTTGGGCTAGTATATCGAAAATATGTCCTTGCCCCAAACTGAGTATTTTCCAGTGCCAGTAGCCCAGGGCAATAGGTTGAGCTCTGCAATATGTTAAGTAACTTGGAGGCAACTGAAGAAAACCTGAGATTACCATGGCTGTAAATGCATATATATGAAAAATGAGAACACATACCTCTGGTACCCCAAGAATTTTGTGTATTGGGTTTTGTGTTCAGCTGTATGTGTGTAAAATTGCTAATTGTGACCTCTCCGATTGTATATTTGTCACCTGTTTATCAACCTCTATAAATTAACATTCCTGTGAAGTTTTTCTAAATTCCTTTTGCTCTAAATCATGTAAATACAGGCCACATTTCTTGACCTACAAATTCCACTCCGACAGATTTCTGTGGATTTCTTGTGTACATGAACACTTTTGCCGACATGCTTTACTTTCATAGCGTCTTTTACACTTTTTCTTGAAAGAAAAAAAATAAAAAAAGAAATTCTGCAGTTGGGAAAATACTGAAATATGACCTACACAAGTGCAGGAATTCACAAATATATCATAAAACTGAACCCACATGGAGCCGAAATTGAACAAAACGCCAGACCATTGAGTTGACAAACACAAGATGAGAGTAAACTGACACACCTGACCAGATGAATGAGGAATATCTAGTCACCTGTTGAGGTGGCTGTCTGGGCCAACATCAAAGACCGAACCTTTAACCCTATCCTGCTTCAAATAATGCTCATCAGCCTACACATTTTCTTGTTGCTGTTCAGGCACTAGGCGTCTGACTCGCAACGGAAAGTCGTTGACCTGGGGTTCAGTGTTATGACTACCATTATCGTCCACTACTATTCCACAAATTTTCCACAAAAGATTTGAAAATACATAAACTGAAATAGAGAACTTTTGCTATGCCAGCATATTTAGCTATTTTGAGAAGACAGAGGTTAAACATTGTACAGACTGCCTGCAATTGAAACTGGCTTGGAAATCGAGAATTTGGAGTCTGCAGCCAAAAAGGGTTGCATTTGGTGAGACTCAGGGGGCATAAGACCAAAATAATTTCTGAAATACCGTCTTTAACCCTGAGCATGCAAAGAAATATTTACCATTAAGAATCACCAGAAAACGCCTGATGTTGTAAACACAGTGAATGTCTACTTTTCTCTTATGAAGATGATTTTGCCCCAAGCCATTTTCTTCAGCACATTCTGGGCATATAGAGTGAAAGCTGTTTTGAGGGACCACTGTGAGGAAAGACCACCTACCTTCTCAGACCATGTTTACCATGTCCCTTTAGCCATCTTTCCCATATTATTGCACCTCTAATGAAAGACCACCTGCCTTATGTGACCAATTTTTGGCCTGCTCGCTCTAGGGGCGGTCTCTCAAAACAGGTTTTACTGTATTACCATCACAGACCGATGAAAAGAGTTCATTGGCCAGGAGGACAAGTACCTGCAGTGCCATCTGATGAAGGAGAAATTATAGCCTTCCCACAATAGATCTGACACAGCGCTATCCCTTCATTATGACATCATTTATGGCTGCGTTCTCACAGGTAGTAGATCCAATTTCACTAAGAGTACCCTACTTTCACTTTTGGAATGACTGCAGCACCATCAGACAGTTATCAATAGTGAAACCTGTTTTGGGAGACCACTGTGTTGAAAGACCACTTGCCTTTTCAGACCATGTTTACTATGTCCCTTTTGCTATCTTTCCCATGTTATTATATCCATTGAGAGACCACCTGCCTTCTGTAACCACTTTTTGGCTTGCTCTGGGGGTGGTCTCTCAAAACAAGTTTCACTGTACATATTAACAGCTGAAGCTGAAGCCTTCCCTCCCAGCCAATTGTCTGTTTGCCCCATGAAGTCTACACCTATGGCACGTCCACATTACATGATCACTTTTAATTCTTACTGCAACTGCAGGACAAATAGCCTTCAGGAAGGATTCTTCAAGGCCTAAAGTTGCAGGCATCAAGGCAATGAACAGGGTGCCAACAGTGATAATCTGATAACCTAACTTTTCTTCCTATCCTCATCTCTGGTCTTTTCGAGCCGGTTATATGTATTGTTGACAAATTAACTATGTAGTTTACCACAGCAATTCCAACATTTTCCTTTGACACCAGGCGAAAGCAGCCGGGCACATCACAAGTCCTGACGAAAACACATTCCCAGCCACCGTTTTTATGTGTCAACCAAAGAAAAACCCGATGTCAGAGTGACACAGCATCGGTGCCCAAGGAATCTCTGATGTCTCCTTTTAATTACCAATAAACTTGATGACTGTATCCCTGACCCGCAAATCTAATACAATCTACTCATTTCTGTTTTACTTTCCTGACAACTCTTTGAACAAATCTTGTCACTCTTTTGGGGGGTTTTTTGTTTTTTGTTTTTTTGATTTATGTCCTTCAAAATAGCTATATACAGTCAACAGCATGAAAGTATGAAAAATACACGACAAACTAGGAAAAAACAACAAAGAAAAATACGTTTCCTTTACCTCTAAGACCCCTGAGACTAAAAGGAAATGTAGCAGAGTGTGCAGAGCAGAAAACTCTTGACATACTGCATATTATTCTTAACATGATTAATGACTAAAAAAAAAACATGCTGATGACTCTGATGACATCAGACGCTTTCTGGTAATTTTCCTGGGAAAAAGTTACATGTCAGTTAACATCAGCGTTGAGCCCTTTACAAAACAGGGATTCCTCTCACTATTAGCCAATTAGCCAAATTTGTTACTGTTTATTGAATTTGCTGGAGACATGTATAAACAGCTAAATGAATAATCATAGGACCGTTATAATCTCAGTTAATTATGTTTATACAGCAGTCCCTGTCTTTACAGGCCACCCCAAGGGCAGGCCCAAAGGTAGCCTCTAAAGACAGGTGACCTCTCATTAGAGGTAAAATTGCACGGAAAAGATAGCAGCAGGGACCTGCCAAAAGTGGTCTTTCAAGCCAGGTGACCTCTCATTGGAGTGGCCTCTCAAGACAGGGACCACTGATTTTCCAATTTTAGCTACAGAGTTTCGAAGTCTGGGTCACTGTCCCTGATATGCAGTGAAACAGCTCTGTCTTGAGAGACTATGTCCCTGGGGTGACCAAATTGGTCTCTCTAGACAGTTCATCTCTTACGGGAGATAGGAAATCTAAAGTAGAAAGTATCCGTAAAAAGTGGTCTTTCACAGTAGGTGGTCTCTCAGTGGAGTGGTCTCTCACGAAAGGCACCACTGTAAATGATGCAGGAATACAAAAAATTTTCCCTTCTACAGGTGTCTGTATCTTGCTTGAAAGTTCATATTGGGTGTTTTCAGCCCTGCCAAGTAAAAAGAGGCCTACATCATGTTGATTTACAGCTTTGTGGGATCATCAGGGTTAATGCACCCATGCATGGGAACCACCCAGTCATGGAATATGAACGGTAAGAGCCCATATTTCACAGAACCACACAATAAACGTTCCGACACTGTGTACAAATATGACCTGTAACTTCTAAATCCCTGGAAGCCTACGTTTAGCATGCTTCATGGCCGCCAAGGGAGATCCTACAGCGGCCTCTTATTCTGCCGACACAATATCCTACTGCAATTCCTGACTCTTTGCCATCCCAGGCTACCCTCAACTTGTTACTGTCTCCAACCTGCCTCCAAGACTCACTGTCAGCACCAGGGATAACCCTAATGTCCTCATAATGTACCTGCAACTTGACTGCTGGGGTTAAAAAAAAATTGATGGGACTTTACTGTTAGGGCTTAAAATCCTCAATGGTACTTTAATTTTGGGACTTATATCTTTAATAGGACTTTCAATTCAGGGCTTCAAATCTTTCATGGAACTTAAGTTTGGAGGCTTAAAATCTTTAACAGGACTTTGACTTTGGGGCTTAAAATTTTTTATGGCACTTTAATTTGGGGGTTTAAACCTTATTAGGAATTTAATCCTAGGGCTTAATATATTGCTTAAGTTTGCTTACCAGTGTTTCTGTTAGGAGTTTTTTCAGGGGACAGATGAAGGAAAATTCAGGGTTGATCATCAGACCAGACTTTCACCAGTTTTACATGTAAATAAATATGCCTAGTGACCCTTTATGATTTTCTCAGAGGGTATTTCAGGTTTTGAAAGGGTGATAAACCCTCATTTGGGGATTTAATGGAAACGCTGCTTACATTCTTGTTGGGACGTCAATTTTTGAACAAAAATTTTGGCTAGGACTTAACTTAAAGCTCAACATTGTCTTCATTTTTCAATTTTTTAATCAGTCCTTTAACATGTTTAAACGCCTGCAGCCAGGGAGGTGTAAAACAGCTTTGTCTGTTTTTCACTACGGTATACAATGACGGACAGTTTTTACACAAATTCAGTAGCACCGAGATATATTTTTTTTAGGAATGACTTTTTCTTTCTTTCTTTTTTTTTTTTTTAAATTTTTTCCCCAAGCACCAATCTGGGGAGAAGAAGGTATTGGAAGCATTTCAAGAATGGATTACCCTTGGTCCCTGGCAATTTTTTTCTCTTAATTTCACACTGCGACAGAGCTTTAAATTAGCTCCTTCTTAGCTCCGATCTTTTCAGTCTCAAGTCCTCGTATGGCAGCCGATGCCAGGCCGTGCCACTGACTGCCATTACCAGCATAGCAGAGAATTAGTCCAGTCTGTAAAACAAGACCCACACTGCTGTACATAAAGATAAAGATTTGCCTCAAAGCGAAGGTGTCTGTGTTTCTACAAAGAACTGTTCACAAATGCTACCAGGTAGCTACACCTATGGCCATGTGTTACAGACACCACAACGAGTTTCTCTATCTATTGGTTTTTGAAGCAACTGCGCATCAGAGATTTCAAATTTTTAATGACCTAATTTGCCCGTCTTGAAATGCTATTAAATTAAATTAAAATGGAACCAGAGATTGCCAGACACATGCCCCTGCAGCCATATCACTGTGACCCAAAATACTTGGCTCAGTGACAGGTCCACTTTTCATGCATGACAGACCCTGTATCCAGACATGTATGTGTCTGAAGTTTCATAATTGCAAGTCAAAGGACAACAGTTAAAGCGCGGATATGAAGTGTCACAGGCGGACGGACTGACACAAGCACGCATGGAACAAGAGGCCCATGGTCCTGATGCTCTGCTGACATATAATGTGATGACCATCATTAAAATTTCATTTCCTGGCATGTACTGTAAATTGCATAAATTTTCGCTGTATTCTTATTTTCGCTTATTTCGCAGATGGCACAAAACTGTGAAAATAAAAACACTGGGAAATAGTATTTTTAACATTGTTTGAATGGGAATTATGTCCAAAACAGTCAAATTAAAACTACAGTGAAATGTCAAAAATACGAAAACCATGAAAATTTATACACTCGAAAATAAAGCAATTTACAGTAGTCCCTCCATGACCCTAAGAAATTAGTCAAGGTCATCCACGTGATGCAGCATCAAACTTCCACATGGACATCATTAGTGTTACTCTTGGTGTTGTTCCCCTTATTCTTTACTAACATGTGCAATTTAGTGTCCTTTCTTAAGTGCCTTATAACTGAATAACAGGTCACATTCACACAACACATATTGCAAAATTTGACCATCGGACTAAGCATATTTGGTGTAAGTTTTGCAGCTCTATCTCAATTTATTATATATCATGGGCATCACAATGAAATCATTTCCTGATATGCATTGGTATCCCTTTGTGTTATAATTTTCAATAAACATTAAAATCCCTTCTGGCTTCATTTCCTAAGGATCAACGATACCTCCCTTCTTTTGATTTAATACTAAAGGATCAATGATATCTCCTGTTTGGCTTTGATCCATAATGATCAATAACACATCCCTATTGATTAAGATCCCTGACAGGCAAGGACACCGAACTTTTGGCTTCAGGGATCCAAGAGGATCAATGACATCTTTCTTTTGGATCCCTGAGGACCAATGGCACCTCCTTTTCAGCTAAGATCCCTGAGGACCAATGGCACCTCCCTTTCAGCTAAGATCTCTGAGGACGAATGGCATCTCCCTTTCAGCTAAGATCCCTGAGGATCAACCACCACCCTTTCACTTGGGAATCTTGAGGATCAATGACACTTCTCTTCTCATTTAATCCCTAAGGATCACCAACAACTGCTTCTTGCCTTAGATCCTTGATGATCAAAAACACTCCCTTTTTAACTCAGATCCCTGAGGATCAAAAACACTCCCTTTTTAACTCAGACCCCTGAGGATCAAAAACATTCCCTTTTTAACTCAGATCCCTCAGGATCAAAAACATTCCCTTTTTAACTCAGATCCCTGAGGATCAAAAACATTCCCTTTTTAACTGAGATCCCTGAGGATCAACACCTCACTTTTGGCTTAGATCTCCAAGAATCAATGACACCTCCCCTTTCACTCTGATCCCTGACATCCAATAGCACCTCCCTTTTGGCTTAGATCCCTGAGAATCAATGACACCTTCCTTTTAGCTTAGATAGCTGAGGATCAAAAATGCCTCCCTTTTGGCTTAGATCCAGTTTGCCCTGGTGTGTTCATATGGCACCCCTCAACCAAGAAACTATTCATGATAGATTGATTGTGTCTCTGTCATGATGCATTTATTGTGTCTGTCATGTACATGTCCTTGATTATTGTAACTTTCGCAGGTTTCTAAATTTTGCATTTCAGGCATTTAGGTAAAGCTTCCTTTTCACTATCTTGACCAAAGTTTCTATTAAGCCTTTTTTTAAACACTAATTCATTGTTTCTATTTTCATGGTTTTGTGCAATAAGAAAGTATGTCAAAGTAAAACTACACACAAATTAAGTAATTCACAGTAAATTGACAAAAAATTCATAATTACAAATGATACTTTCCACTTTTACTTGACACTTTTTTTCCTTTTATACGGCGGGGGTGGGGGGTGGGGGGGGGGGGTGGGGGGTCTGGCCATAAAGCTTTAGATGATCTCTCCTGTTTCAACAGACATCAGCCTAAACCTGCCTGGTTGGCAGGGACTGAGTTGTCATGCGTGTAAAGATTTGTACAAGTAATTTAAACATTTACAAGCCTAAGACTTCCCCAGGGCAAAAACTGCCAGACTCTACACAGGGCCCTTTCACTCCAGAAAGTACCAATTTTACTTGTGTTTGGATCTTGTTCAAGCAACTTTGTGCACTCAGAAAATATGGCTGACCGAGATTTGGAACAGGCCAAAAAGGGCATTTAAATGGGCCACGTTTACCAATACAAATGATCTTGCCCCGCAGCTATGGTGACCCACATTCCCCTAACTAACATTATGAATGGACTGTTGCCCGTGTTCCTTGCGAGCCGGGGCCTGGGATTTCATTCATGGTCAGTGGCTGTTTCTTTGCTCACTTTCACAAATAGCTAAAAAAAAAACTTGGGTAACTGTCCTTTCTTGACTGTTTTGCGTGGCAATCAAACCTTCACCCTCAAAATGACAAAAAAACAAAAAACAAAAAAAAAAGACGAAAAAAAAAAAAAAAAACCAGGCTGGTGAGGTAAAATGTCTGCTTTGATAATTTTTTTTTAATTTAAGTATTACTTATTTCTTTAAAAATCCAATGGGCCCTTGGCTCTAATATGACACTGTCATGCTGGTGAAGAGATTGAAAAATAATCCAACAAAATGTCATTTGATGGTTTCCCTCCTCTAGCCTGATCTGCATTCCTACCAAGTTTCCTAAAATCACCAAAAATAAAAGTCTTTGAAAAACAGGAGTCTAAAATTTATCACATTTTGGCCCATATATTATATAACAAGTGGTGCTGCCAATATTAAACTTTACCACGAGTTTTATACTCTTCTTAAAATCAAGTTGACTGAAATACTGTGGACCATAATGCATTCACATGCAAAAATATACAGACAGGCACCGAGTAATGGTATTAAGGCTCTGTGACATGTGGTCAGAAGGGAAACAACAGGCCTATGGCCCTAATGCTCTGCTGACCACCATCACCAAAAAAATAAATTCCTGAAATATATTTCCTCCACCACCGTGAAACACTGATCAAGGTTATCCATTTTATGCATTATCACGCTTCTACATGATACACATTTGTGGTACATTTGGTATCATTCACCTTACTCTTTATCAAGATATTGAACTAGAACAGACTGATTTTCCAACAGAAAATCAAATGTCTCCCGGTGGAACACTTACGTCTCTGAATAAGCTACAGGTGATAACAAATTACAAATGACCCAAGTGTCCCTGAAAATTACGATCCTATTTTAGCTCTCGCCTAGATACATTACTCTAGCAATTTTCATCAAGTTCTTCAAGACTTATTGCAAAGAAACGAATTTCACATAAAAGACCCTGTGACCTTGAAAATTAGGTCAAGGTCACCCAAATACAATCCCAACCTTGGTCTTACCTTGATACATAATCCTAACAAGTTTCATCAAATTCCATTCTGTTCTTCATGACATATCAAATGGAAACCAATTTCACATAAGTGACCCTGTGACCTTGAGAATTCACTCAACGTCATCTAAATACGATCCCAACCTAGGTCTTGCCAAGATACATAATCCTACCAAGTTTCATCAAATTCCATCAAGTTCTTTATGACTTATCATACGGAAACCAATTTCACATAAGTGACCCTGTGACCTTGAGAATTAGGTCAAGGTCATCCAAGTACAATCTAAACCTAGGTCTTGCCAAGATACATAATCCTACCAAGTTTCATCAAATTCCATCAAGTTCTTCAAGACATCGCACGGAAACCAATTTGACATGAGTGACCCTGTGACCTTGAGAATTCGCTCAAGGTCATCCAAATACAATCCCAACCTAGGTCTTGCCAAGATACATAATCCTACCAAGTTTCATCAAATTCCATCAAGTTCTTCATGACTTATCGCAGAGAAACTAATTTCATATAAGTGATCCTGTGACCTTGAAAACTAGGTCAAGGTCACCCACATACAATCCCAACCTAGGTCTTGCCAAGATACATAATCCCACTAAGTTTCATGAAATTCCATCAGGTTCTTCAAGACTTATCGCACAGAAACCAATTTCACATAAGTGACCCTGTGACCTTGAGAATTTGCTCAAGGTCATTCAAATACAATCCCAATCTAGGTCTTGCCAAGATACATAACCCTACCAAGTTTCATCAAATTCCATCAAGTTCTTCATGACTTATCGCATGGAAACCAATTTCATATAAGTGACCCTGTGACCTTGAAAATTAAGTCAAGGTCACTCAAATACAATCCCAACCTAGGTCTTGCGTAGATACATAATCCTACCAAGTTTCATCAAATTCCATCCTGTTCTTCAAGACTTATCGCGTGGAAACCAATTTCACATAAGTGACCCTGTGACCTTGAGAATTCGCTCAAGGTCATCCAAATACAATCATAATCTAGGTCTTGCCAAGATACATAATCCTAACAAGTTTCATCAAATTCCATAAAGTTCTTCATGACTTATCGCACAGAAACCAATTTCATATAAGTAATCCTGTGACCTTGAGAATTAGGTCAAGGTCACCCAAATACTATCCCAACCTAGGTCTTGCCAAGATACATAATCCCACCAAGTTTCATCAAATTCCATCAAGTTCTTCAAGACTTATCGCACGGAAACCAATTTCACATAAGTGACCCTGTGACCTTGAGAATTCACTCAAGGTCATCCAAATACAATCCCAATCTAGGTCTTGCCAAGATATATAATCCTACCAAGTTTCATCAAATTCCATCAAGTTCTTCATGACTTATCATACGGAAACCAATTTCATATAAGTGACCCTGTGACCTTGAAAATTAAGTCAAGGTCACCCAAATACAATCCCAATCTAGGTCTTGCCTAGATACATAATCCCACTAAGTTTCATGAAATTCCATCAAGTTCTTCAAGACTTATCGCACGGAAACCAATTTCACATAAGTGACCCTGTGACCTTGAAAATTCGCTCAAGGTCATCCAAATACAATTCCAATCTAGGTCTTGCCAAGATACATAATCCTACCAAGTTTCATCAAATTCCATCAAGTTCTTCATGACTTATCGAACGGAAACCAATTTCACATAAGTGACCCTGTGACCTTGAGAATTAGGTCAAGGTCACCCAAATACAATCCCAATCTAGGTCTTGCCTAGATACATAATCCCACCAAGTTTCATGAAATTCCATCAAGTTTTTCAAGACTTATCGCACGGAAACCAATTTCACATAAGTGACCCTGTGACCTTGAGAATTCACTCAAGGTCATCCAAATACAATCCCAATCTAGGTCTTGCCAAGATACATAATCCTACCAAGTTTCATCAAATTCCATTCTGTTCTTCATGACTTATCGAACGGAAACCAATTTCACATAAGTGACCCTGTGACCTTGAGAATTAGGTCAAGGTCACCCAAATACAATCCCAACCTAGGTCTTGCCTAGATACATAATCCTACCAAGTTTCATCAAATTCTGTCAAGTCCTTCAAGACTTATCGCACGGAAACCAAGTGTTGAAGAACCTGAACAACAACAACAACAAGAAGAAGAAGAAGCGGAAGAAACGGGCACTAATCCAATATGTCACCCAGCTTCCACCGGGAGACATAATTAAATGTCCTTCTTTAGTCCTTAATGACCTTGAAAAATAGGTCACGGTCAGAGTCATTGAGTTATTGTGACCCAAAAATTAGGTCACCAGGTAGTTTTATTTACAATGTACTCAAGTGCAATTTTGATCTGCAGGTGCAATTTCATTTGCTATTGATGTCCAAACTACACCCTACCATTACAAAATCACCTCTTACAACTTAAGAGGTCTGGTGACTTCACAGAAATAGGTGAAGGTCACCGATATTATATAACATATTAGCTTTGGACATGATCTATATATCCTATAAATTTGGCAAGTTTAATTCAATAATTTTTCATGATATGGATTTTTTTTTTATTTTTCAAGACAGCTGCTGGCTCAGTCTTAACTCTGGGAACAAAGGGTTACGGTGTACCTCTACCACCAAACAGCAGTCTGATGTGGCAGGTGTCTCACAATACAAGTACAATTAACTCTTTCAGTGCCCCATTTAGACTGAGTCAACAGCTTTCCTTGGCATGCTTTGGGTGTAATGTACCCAAAGTATGCTGAGAAAAGCTGTTGACCTGGGCTATTACAGTCTATGTACCTACAGGCATGCTGGTACTTGAATGGAAGGTCTTTCTACAAGGAACATGAATCTAGCATCTTTATTATCCAATTCATAGCAGTTTGTTTTTAAGCAGTTCAATCTTAATTGGAGTTGGCACAGAAACAGTTTGCTGTCTTGGAATAGAGTCAACAACTTTCAGCGCTCCCAGGAAATCTGCTGCCCCACTGCCCGAGCCCTCCTTGACTGAATAAAAGCAAGGAGCATACAGGGTCTCAGTGGTCTCCTTGATAAAGGAAACTGACATTTTCCACGCATTTTCTGCTAATTTTTATTGTGGAAAGTTGCTTATTGGCATTATCATAAGGCTCCTCAACTAAATCATCTTAACCATTTCAATTTGAATTAAGACTAAGTCAGCAGGTTTCCGTGGTACAGGTTGGGCGTTTTCCCTTGGGGTAAAGAGCCAAAGCCTCCAGGTCTTTCACCCTTGAATTGAGACTGAGTTTCTGCCTAACTGTGAGTCAACAGCTTTCATCACTGTGAGTTGGGCACTACAAGTACACTGACAGTCCCTAAGTGTCCAATCCATGCTAAGAAAAGCTGCTGACCTACGGCATGCTAACTCATTCCATACCAGTCCCTGATTCTTCCATATATATTTACCTGGATTTAAGACAATGCATATTTGAGTTCTTCATGAAAAGAGCTTTCATTCTAGTACCAACATGCCTATAGTCTTATGTCAGTGGTTGTGGCACTGCCTGGCAAATCATGCTGCAGCTGCCCTTGCGGCAGCTGCAGCATGACTTGCCAGGCAGTGCCAGAACCACTGACCAAGGCCTGTGACCATAGTATGGAATGAGTTAACTTAATAATTATATGTCTCATCTGCAATTCTCACTCAAACTGCTTTTCTTTATGGTTGAAATTAGAGTGAAAAACATATCAACAGAAGACATTTGACCATCAGCTGGTTCTGGCTAGTTCTTAAAAGGGAAAGAGAGTTCAAAGGTCACCCTTACTGTGGCCTTTTGAATGTCAGCATTTACAGCAGAGGTGGGTGATGGCCCAGACAGCAGGATGCCAGTGATGGTCATGCAGAACTAAAGGAACACAGTTCCCGCCAGCTTTCAAAACGTTATAATTTCTAATTAATGGTCCCCTTAAGGCCAACCTGCCCTGACTCAACAGCCATTTTTATGTCACACATTGAGCAGCCACACTAAGAAAAGCTAAGTACTATGTTATCTACAAAAAATAAAATGATAAAGATCCCTTCCATGAGAAACTGTACCTTTTGATACCAATCTTTACCTTTGGGACATTTTACTATATTCATTTGGCAGATTTACCTGCATTAAAGACCACTTAAACTACAGTACCCTTTTTTTTCCGTGGCACCATGTGTGGTCTCAAATAACTTCTATACCACTGTAATGATGATTTCTGCTCTATATTCATGATCTATATATCAAACAGATTCCTTCCCATGTCATACGGTTGTGGCTAGAAGTAAAAACAATCCGTGTAATATGACAGTTTTCTGTGAGGTACTCAAAATTCAGCCATAATGAAGTGAAGTCTACTTTTCCCCGCATACGTTTTCAATATATCCCATCAATCATTCAAATGACTCTTCAGTAGCCCTCTGGCTCGGCCCCTCCACACCCTGTTTTGATGTACTGTCCTGACCTGCTGTACTGACACAAAATGACAGCAGGAATTCTAAGTACACTCCCCAGCACAATGAACAGATATATGGCAACAAGAAACACTGTTGTTGAACAGAAGTGAACTTTTTTTTTGCTGCCAAACTTCACTTTTGTTATTTTAACAAGTGTAAGTACATGGCTTGTTCCATAACATACAACATTTACCTGTGTGCTCAACCCACAAATGACAGCAACAGACATCCCAGGGTCAAACACACCCCAGGTGACTGCCGTTAGTACTGTGGTTAGTCATAGCATCTTTTTAAGAAAAATTCTTGCTGGCAAGGCCCTGCCTAAATTTTAAAGCATCCTATCCAGGGATCACATTAACTCATTCCATATTATGGTCATAGGCCTTGGTCAGTGGTTCTGGCACTGCCTGGCAAGTCATGCTGCAGCTGCCCTTGCAGCAGCTCCAGCATGACTTGCCAGGCAGTGCCAGAACCACTGACTTGAGATGATAGGCATGTTGGTACTTGAACGAAAGCTCTTTTCATGAAGAATTTAATTATGCAATTGTCTTAAATCTGGATAAATATACGTAAATATCAGGGACTGGTATGGAATGAGTTAAAGGGTGAGTCCTGGGTCCATGACAACTAAAAACCAACAAAGACCCACAATATTTATCTCCCAATATTGCCAAGGACCCACCCAATGTCTAGATCATTTATAATGGTCTGCATGTAAGTGTGGTCAGAATGTTTCGAAATGGAGCCTTCCTTCAAAATCCCTAATGTGGCCCCTATTACCTATAAGTAGTATTCCAATATTTATCCCAGAGATGATTCCCAAACAGGGCGTGCTTATTCTTATTTTCAGATCTAGCCCTCGAGGCAGTATTTTAATAATTTACTTGCCCTCTGTTACATTATTAACTTGTCCATCCACACAAACCCCTTTGGACAAGTGCTTTCATTTTCTTGAAGAGGAATTTTACTTGTCCTGAGCCAGTGGACATGTCAATTGGGTATTCCTGCTGCACCACACTGACCATCCCTATCCAGCACCATTTGCTTGAGGGAGCATTCATTTTCACAATTTTCAATAGCATACAAACATCAACAGAGCACATTACATACAATACTATTCTGCATGCTAGCAGCACCTGCTTGTTATGTCACATGACCTTTCAACTCAATAATGAAGCAGATTTTGTTTATCCCCCAGGTGTCTCCACCTACAATAGATAATATATCAGGAGGAAGTTATCTGCAGTGCCACCTACAGGTGACACGCTCCATTGTGCTGTATACAAGGTGGAGGGGGTGGGTGGGTGGGGGGTGTTACATGAAGGAATTCATTTTTACCCTTTCCCTTTGATTTAAGACAAAGTTTAAGGACTAAGTCAGCAGTTTCAGATTCCGACTTCGACTCCACTTTATTCAACCAGTAGAAAATACAGACAAAAGTTATACATAGATGTTAGATGGTCAGGGAAACCCTCACTAAGGCAAATATTGCTGCTATCGTGGGAGCCACCCCTATAATGAAATTTACAATTTACACCTAATCATCTGTTGGCTTGGAACATGTCCATCTTGGTAAGTTGGAAAATTCACACCAATTTTTTTTTTTTTTTTTTTTCAGAACTGAGTACTTCTGTCGGGTGGAAACAAAATCATGATAAAACTAGAGGCAGTTTTTCACTCACAGGTGAAAACCGTCAATGCATGCCCCCACCCCACCCTCCACACATCTGCCAACCTGGTGAGCAAATTTGCACTGTTCTACCTACTCCCTCAAACAGCCAGTTACTTTGGATCAAAATCACCCACATCAACTGAAACTCCAGTAGTGCTTTCCCAGACTAGGAATACAGTTATATAGGAAGGTACCGTAACCTATGGGGTTTCAAAGGTAATTTAAGAGAAACCATGGGCCCAGATCCATCATTAAGAAAATATAAGCCAATACAAGTACATCACATTTGCTGAAAGCAAAAAATTCTTTAGCCAAATGAATGAAACAGCAGCATTTGGCTAATTGGCTAAAGGCACCAGTGGTCCAAGTGATACCATTTTTATGCTCCAGTTTTCTCATAAAAATTTGAATATTTTCACATGAAATGACTTCATATGAAAAAAGGTTAATCCCACATCTTACCAATGTTGACAAAAAGCTTTTTAAAAAAAAAAAAAAAAAAAAGTCAAAGGTTTTATTACAATTGCAGAAGAGTTCCTAGCCCTTATATATCAGATCTTTGACTCCTTAAATGGATGGTTCCAATTTCGATCATGATGTTATCCGTAACTAAGGAACTGACCAATGAGAAGACAAGAAGCAGAGGATAGGGTGAGCTATGACTTGCCATACTGCAGTTTGGGAAAGCTGGACAACAGCCCAACATACAAGTATGAAATGATTGTGGCCATTTGGAATTCAACATTTTAACATGAATTATATAATAGTTAGGTGGTATTCTGCAGTGATTACTATTTTATTTGCCGATTTGGTTTTTTAAAGGTTGAAGGCCAAGATCTCTCCCTGCGTGGTATCACCTAGTGACACATTTTACTGAGCCAGTCTGTGTCTCTGATGGTCACAGTCACTTTACCATTGGTTTTACTTAGAATCCTTGTTTTGACTACATTCACAGCTTGACTGATGCGTTTTGAGTGGCAAAGGTGGTTCCAGGTCTTTTCCACACCACTTCACAGACTCCAACAAGTCTCCACAATAAAGTGGAAGATCTCTCACTGTCTCGGTCATAAAAATCACTTGGATTTTCCTATCTCTCAACTTTCAGACACCCCCTCACCAATCGTATGAACACGCCTTCCCCTTTCAATACTGTTTTTCAGCAATCTGACCTCCCACCCCACCCACTCCCATTGTCCATGTTGTGCCACTTGGTTGCCCTCAAAGGAGACCAAGCTCCACATTATCTCTACAGTGGCCCCCCTCCTATAAGTCCCCCCCCCCCTCGAGAGGCCACCCCCTCCAGAAAGGCCAGTTCTCCATGCAGCAAGTATGGGATTTCCATAATATATTCCCCCTTAAAAGAGGCCACCCTTCTTATAAGGCCACATTTCTGGTGTATTTGGGGTGGCTTTATAAGAGGGGGACCACCCTACCACAGTTCAACTGTAATGGAGACATCATGGAGTTTGGTCTGTCTTGCAGGCAAGCCACATTTAATTCTGGGCTGGTGCTTAGCATTAGCCCATTAGCCACTGGCTAGAAATGGTGTGAATTGGCTTAAAGTTTTTTTTGTCACCAGTTAGCCAAACTGGTTAAAGGATGGTGCACACATAATTTAAAATTGTACACATGAACCTAAAATGTGGCTACAAATTCACATTTTATTAGAAAATGATTATTATACATTAATTCTGGTTCTTTTTGGTAAATAAAATATTCTTGATTTTTTAGTAAAAATTGGCTCATGCAACAAAATCCTTAGAGCTAGCCCCAGGTACTACCTCTAAAATTGAATTTGGCTAAATCTGGCTAATACGTTTTTCAGCTAAGTTAGCCAGACTGGCTAAAATGATAAATTTTCTAGCACCAGCCAAAAAAATTCTCTTCAAGCCTAGAGGATACAGGGTCACTTTAACCCAATACAATACCAGTGACGCTATTAACTCTATTCCCTTAAACCGGCCGAAAACCAGTTGGTGATTAAAATGTCATCAGCTGATAGTGTTTTCAACTAATTTCAACAGTAATGAAATAGAATTTGACTGAGAGTTGTAGACGAGACCTATAATCAAGATCACATGCCCCAGGTCAACAGCTTTCCTTGACACAGATGCCTAACCCAAGCCAAGGAAAGCTCTTGACTCAGTCTGAATTTGATGGGGGGGGGGGGGGGAAGGGTAAACATTTTCCCTGTTTATCATGTTCAACTGGCCAAAACCAGCTGGAAGTCAAATGTTGTCTGCCTCAATGTCCCGGACAGATTTAAACAGTATGCTAAGGCCAAACAAAATAATAACTGTGTTTCCCCTGACAGGCTGGGAAAAACATGGGCAGGTCTGCAGGGGAATTTCATTTATTTTGTTTATCTTATTTATTTTGTTCAAATGGCATTTACAATCACTGGAACTGACATACAGTGACTGAAGTCCTTGTAACATGCAGTCTTATGTCTTAAAAACACAAGGAAATGAGTTCAATTCACTGAAATGAGATTTAAGTATCTCCGAGACAGATATATCCACTTTGAACTTAATGAAAATACACTGTACCTTGGTTTAATAGTTATATTACAGTAGTACAAGCTGTTTACGGCCACCCCTGCTGCCAGCCAAAAATGGTCACAGTCATGCTCTCCACACTGAATCTGAATTTATTTGCCCCATATTTTTGCAGCATAGGCCCTAAATGCCAATTTATCAATTTGTGAATGCAGACCTATCTATTTTCTTTTTTTTTCTAATATGCTTATTCTTTTTCAGTTTTATTTAATTTGCCATTCTTTCACTGTATTTTTCTGAGTACACA
This sequence comes from Hermodice carunculata, assembly GCA_964020975.1. NCBI lineage: Eukaryota > Metazoa > Annelida > Polychaeta > Eunicida > Amphinomidae > Hermodice > Hermodice carunculata. The sequence continues at coordinate 39,173,831 of OZ026618.1, forward strand.
TCTGTAATATGTGAAAGAAATTCACAATAACAGTCTGACAATTGACATGTTGCCTGAGATTAGGCCCACAAAACATCTTTTGGTTATTTTCCATAAAAATGTAACAGTTTTTATATTTAAAATGTTTGATATTGAAACCAACCCATCTTGTGCACTGTTGGATTTTGTGATGCCTGTTTTTATTAACACAATTATCAAAGGTACTCTGAAACCTGTTTTTCATTTGTAAACATACAACGTATGTAATTCAACTTGCTTCATACTCTTCTGCCCAAGCTACCAAATTCCTCAAAAAAGTATTTTTTCTTGGTTATTGTACATCATGAATAAATTTATTTAACATAGCATGAATGCATGTGGTGCTTGTCAAGACTTGCTGATTAGTGTGCCATCTAGTGTCATTTTGAGGAATAACTGAGACATGTGCTTATGAATGTGAGGAGACAGATAATTACTGTTGGGGCTTCTGGATTATACATGAGAAAGGATTTAGTGAAAATGTGTTCAATAAACACACAACATGGCATACTGTATAAGCAAAACAAAAATTTGAAGCTGTAGTGAAGCTTTGACACATCGGTAGGTAAAAACCCCAATTATCGCCCATCGCGATCTTTTCTGCGTTGAGTTTTGAAAATAAAGTCAGTGTTTATTTCACGTATTACACTTTCCTTTGAGTTGTTTCAGGTTGCAAGATATTTTCTCTCTCATTACCGCTGTTTCCAAGGTAAAATGAATTATTCGAAGTCCCAGAAGTGCCAAGTAATATATAATGAGCTGGAGGGTTCACTGATGGGCCAGTGGGGTGCATGTTTTTTTTTTTTTTTTCCCCACAGATTTGGTGGGTTGACAGGTCTGTGACACGGTCAGGTTAGGGAAAACGCATCTTGATCTATACCAGGTTAACAGCTTTCTGGGCATCAGTTGAGGACTAAGCACCCAACCCACATCAGGGAAAACTGTAGACTCGGTCTCAATCTAAGGGGTCAAATGGGTTAATATCATTTCAGATATTCCTCTTGTGCATATGCAACTAGGAACTTGGACATATTTTCCATAGGGGTGTTATTTATACTTGCTTAGAATGTAAATGATTTGCTGACTTCTTTCATCAAGATTATACGATACTGTGGGTTGCTGAACTTATCACATTTGTCGAAGTTACTTGTGGAAAAAATGGAAATTTTGAGCTGGTGCCAGCCTCTGCAAGAAGCACATCAACATGGTCCAAGTCACCCCGATGCAGGTCAACCTTCTCCACTTTTTTCTCTCCTTGTAAAAGTTTCATTCTAGAAGACCATACAATGACTGAAGATCAGGTTCAACATGTTCAACAAAACTCAAGGAAAGAAAAATACAATGGAGGGTGCTTCGGTGCTCAAGCATACAAAAAAAATGTAATGTTAAAACTGGGTGTAACTGAGTGAAGAAATAAACAGACAGAGGAGCTTTACAAAGGGGAAAAGAGTCTGAAGAGAGGGTGCAGCCCCACAGAACAGGCTGTCTTTACAGATTGGCCTGAAATTTTTACAGGTGGTAAACCCTGTTACATCACTCAATGACAGACAGTCCAAATACAAGGCACATGATCCAGACTGTCAAAAGCAAGCCTGCCATTGGACAGTGCAAACAAGGTGAACATCCACTGAAGAGTACCCAATCCCTTGTCACCCCAGAAATATGGGCCTTTCTTACATCATCTTCCACTTTGCCCTAACTTCTCTCCAGTGGAAGCTACAGTAGTTTCTGTCTTAAACAACCCCTGTAATGAGTGACGACCTGGCTTATACGATCCTTTTTTTTTCATGCAAAGTCAAGTTACTTAAATAGTATGCCTCTAATGAGCACCCACCTGCTAAACATGACCTCAACCGCATAAATTACGCTTCAAACAACCATCAAAATCCCTTTTTTAAAAAAATCTGCCCGTTTATTCAGCAAAGTTGATACAACTGTATACATATATAGTTTTCATTTTGTTGTAAATCCCGATGGAAAGCTAGGTGTAATCTTCTTTACTTGAGTTTTGTCTTCACCTTCACTAACTCAGTGGACAGCCCCACTGTACTCCCTCATTTGGAACACCACCCCTAGGGCAAGGCCTAAACTGGTCACTTACAGCAGGTGGTCTCTCTATCCAGGTAAATTAACACGGAAAAGACAGTGAAAGACCTGATAAACATGGTCTAAGAAGGCAGGTGGTCTTTCTATGGAAGTTATACAGATAGAGGAGATAGCATTTATGATGCTACTAATGTGGTCTCAAAATACAGGTGATCTTTTAATGAGTCATTATACACATGGAATACACAGGAATAAGGACCTGGTAATATGGCCTTAAAGAACAAGTCATCTCTCACAGAGGGCACTGCTGTGTTACTTGGAATATATAGCAGTCTTGTCTTGAAAGTAATATTTAGACATGGGGGCAATCCTTAAAACAAATCAAACACATTTACCCTTCTTCAACCAGCTTTGCTTTATTTCCCACAAAAGAGGTGAAGCATCAAGTTCTCTTTAAATATACTCCACTCATCAATCTAAACACTTCAAATCAGGCGATTTTCTAAAACAAACCAGAAGCCGATCAGTGACCAAAAACCCCTCGGCCAGGGCGAACGGACAGATGGATACGCAGGTGATGACAATACCCCTCTGGTAGGTCAAGGTTATTTCTGTTTAACCTAATGCCAAAGTTTTGGTGCCAACGCAATGAGCAGAGATTTCATGGCAAGGCCATTTTTCTCAATGCAGCACTGTAACCTAAATATGTGACCCAGTGACCTACTTTTCACTAGGTGTCTGAGGCATCCTTAGGACCAACTGTCATAAATAATTTATTGGTACAGCTACAACACATTGAGTGATTTAATATTTGAAGATAACATGGTACTGCCATTTTTCTTCAATGCAGCACTGTGATCCAAATATGTGACACAGTGACCTAGTTTTCAATAGGCATATGAGGCATGCTTAGGACTAACTGTCATCTATAAATAATTGATAAATCTATATTCAATATTTTAGATACTGTGTCAATGCCGTTTTTTCTTTAATGTAGTACTGTGACCTAGTGACCTAATTTTGGATAGGCAACTGAAGCACCTCAATGGCCCCCTGAGATAAAAATTTGGTCTCTGTAAAGTGGGTATTTTTGGAGATATGGGGTTAACAATGCATGGACAGAAGGATGATGACAATACCCCTCCATCCTAAAGGCCCAGGGGTAAAAATCAGATTTGAACAAAATATTATTGTAACATATGTATGTTTAAATTACATACAGGTGTACATAAAAAATCAGAAAGAAAACCTGGCCCTGCTTTTTCTTTGATCAATCTTAAAATTACACTGTAAATTACTATATTTTCGCGTGTTTTGATTTTCACAGTTTTTGCACATATTTTCTATTCAAGTAATGTTAAAATGCTAAATCACTACTTTTTACTTTCATGCTTTTCTGCTGTCAGCAAAATAAGCGAAAATAAAAATTCAGCAAAATTAAAGCAATTAACAGCAAACAGTTTCTACGGCCAGTGCCATCAGTCTCCCCAGCTGTCCTTTTTTCATCCAAGTGTCCGTCGTGGGGAACCTTACGCCCCACCCTCTGATGCCATCAATCCAGTCAGTTGACAATCAAAGGGGTACAGAAACACCTATATCACATACCCCCACATTACTGACATATACAACTGATTCAATTAATATGGGGGTATCTGAGAGCACCTGCTGACCGCTCAGTGACCCTCGTACTTTCAATCTCCTTCGTACCTGGCGCTGTGCTATCATTTCCCAATAAACGCTTGTCAACAATCTACCCGACTCAATGGCTGCCCATTAGTGGTCCAAAATGACTCCATATCTGGCTGTTTTTACCCTCTTTCCGAATGAAATGTACAATTAAAGTTTGTGGACTTTTAACTGTCTGCTGTACAGTCAAGGCTGACTCACCAGCATCCCTCTATCGGGCTTTGGTGATGCATGCCTCGACTGCCGACTCTGGACCTTTATGGCCACGTCACAATGTCCGCATAGTGGTATCAATATTTCCATTTATACTTTCCTTCTTACATCAACCAAAAACCGGCTGGGAGTACATGTTATCTGCTTAAATTTTTCTTATATATTTCAGTAGTAAAAGAAAACAAAAAATGTGACTGTAAATCGTGCATGTAGTTGAGCCCTTTCAGAATAGCATTACCCGGCTGATCAATAGCTCCCTTTGGGGTGGGGTGGAGACTTACCAAACAAAAGAAAAGCTGTTAACTTAGTCAGAAGTCAAGGGAGGGGGTGAAAACAGCTAACATGGTGGGATACATATAGTATACAATGGTACCTCTTATACTTAAGACTATTCATGATGCCAGACAAAAGGTGGTCTTTAATTACAGGTAAAAATAGGCTTTGGTGTCCACAAAAGCATGGGCACAAAAACCATGTGGTCTCTCATGGCAGTATAGTCTTGAAGCCCTGGTACTACTCTAGCTCTTGGAAAATGTCATCCCTGACAGGAGATTAGAGAACTACCATTCGGCATCTTAACCCTTTCCCCCTTGAATTAAGACTGAGTCAACAGCTTTCCTTAGCATAGGGTGCCCAACCCTATGCCAAGCAAAGCTGTTGACCTGGGGAATGTGACCTTTATAGGTCTCATCTGCAATTATCAGTAAACAGTTTTTCGGTACTGTTGAAATTAGTTTACAACACTGACGCAGACGACATTGTTTTGGCCAGTGTGAATGGGAAAGGGTTAAGAGAGTTAAGATGGATCGATATCAATGTAAGCACCACTTTAAACATTCGCATGCACACATTTATCAAATAATTTTCGTTGCACCAATAAATATAGTACCATAAAATAGATGAGTAGCACATGGATACATTATATGTACATTATAAAGGGCACACTTACTATAGAATATATATATATACATATATATATATATATATATATATATATATATATATATATATATATATATATATATATATATATATATATATATATATATATATATACACAGTGAAACCTCCCTATACCAAACACCCTTGGGACCGGAAAAATGTGTTCAGTATACATACATACATATATACATACATACATACATATATATACATATATATATATATATATATATATATATATATATATATATATATATATATATATATATATATATATATATATATCTATATATATATAATATAGTTTTTTCACTGAGATATCTGATCCTGCTGCCATACAATGAAAGCAATCAGCCACCAAGATTATAGCAATACTGATGGAAAACTCAGGTTTTCCCAACATTTATAGGACAGAAGAGTACTTAATCCAAATACATAACAACTTCTTCAAGCTGAGGGCATGTTTGGAAGACAAGATTGATTTTTCTTGCTCCTTAAAAACACAAACAAAAAACACGAAAACAAAAAAAAACCAAAATTGCCACAGTGTGGCATTCAGGAGCAACATATTTTTTTTTATATTGGAGACAAGGATTTGCCCATACACACAGGTATTTACCTGTTAAATGCCACGGGCTAAAGCAGCACCTCAACTAATGGGAATGTCCAATACTCATTCTATGCTTGCATTACACTGTGACACCTAGCTCCAACCAGCATTGTTTAGAAGTCAGTGGAATGATAATTTAATCAGACAAAATACAAAAGGTCTGTTCAGACTGTATTGCTGTGTCAAAATTAGAAAATAAATACATAAAAAAAATAAAAATAAAAAGATAAAAGCTTGTAACATTCAAGCTATGATAATGTTGATACCAATGAGAAACTGATGCAAGCATTGGCAGGTTTGCTCATGTAATCATATCTAAGAGACCAACATAAAGTAAGGATGTCACACACAAGCAGAGCCAGAATTTTGGAGAGAATCCAAGAATCCATTCTCCTAAAGATTCTCCAAAACTTGTCTTTCTTTAGAAAGGAAACTAATTGACAAAAATCCACATAGATTCTCGCAAAATTTTGCGCATTTCTGGCCCTGAGAAGGGTATATATTCAAAACTGAAAAAAACTCCAAATGCACATAAATTAAAATTCAAAACATCCATGTAAATTACAGAATTTTTAGCAGAATAATAGTTTTGAAATTTATGTGAATGTGGGAGCCGGGGTGAACAATGTGAATAGCAGATTTGGGTAATATGTGGACAAATAAATCAATAGCTTTCAATCAGGCAGTCACAGACTCAGTTTCCTGTAAAGTGCAGTTCAACTGACATGGAGCTCTGACAGTTTGTGGATCAGCCCCAATTCATGCAATCTCCTGTGTCTGACTGTCAATGATGCTGTCAGGTGGACCAATTCACTGGAATCTAGACCACAGATAATTGCCCCAAGTCCATGAATGGGTATGGATGAGAGTACTTCTGCCTGGGAATTCTGCCATAAAGCCTGGCCATAGATCCAAAAGCCGTCACACTCAGCACAGAACAAGGCAAATGTCCCATGACCACCCAGTATCTCCTATGTAAAGTTTGCTGGCCACAGATTTTCTTTGGCCCACTGAAGAGAAGTGTCATAGGCCCATATCCCTCAGGGGCCAGTCATTATTTTCACCATTTTTCCTTTATAAATGTCAAAACTTGCTCTTGTGGGTCTTATACATGTGTGTTCAAAGGCTCTGAGTGGGGTGGAAAGCAAGTAGACCTACATCACATAGATCTAACTAGACTTTCTCTGAAATATATATATACTCTTCTGACTTCTATTACAACATGCACCAAAAAAAATGTTTATAATACCACTTTTTATGGATATGCAATATAGGTGAGGCATAGGTAATATTGATTTGCATTTTGGTACTAGAATTGCCTCACAAATTGCAATGTGAACCAGGTTATTTGTCCCTTGTTACAACTGAAGACGCAAATGCTTCCCATGAATTATCAAAACACTGAGTTTCAATATTTGTACATACTGATTATGATACAGTTCTCTATTTGGGGAGAATGTGATTACAAAGTTACCCTATACCACCTGATGCAAGCCCACAGTCTATCTGCACATACCACTATTTGTTTTTCCTAGGGGTATCTTTTCAAGACACGATTTTACTTCCTCAAATCTTGCAGAATATGAAAATCTATGAATTTATAGGAGCAAAGTTTTGACCAGGTCAACAGCATTCCTCAACGCTCTTTGGGGGCAAGACACCCAAAGTGTACAGTAGCAAACTGTTGACCTGGACCATTTTGGTGTCTCAATAACTGCAGACTTGCTCGTCCCCTTGGTTGCTAAGCAACAGAACTATGCTGCCTCCATGATGAGGGTACTTGTACCAGTTATGTTACTTAACCATCCAAAAAATAACTCCTTTTCCTACACACATTGGTAAATTTTTAAAAATATTCTAACTCTTTAAGTTCCAAATTTTGGATTGAGTCAACAGCTTTTTCTCAGCATGCATTGGGTGTGCGGAGAAAAGCTGTTGATCTGGGATATTTTCTCTGGAATTAGAGGCATGCTGGTACTTGAATGAAAGGTGTTTTTATGAGGAATACAAATCTGAGATTCTAATGATAATTTAGACTAGTTTCACTTTAGTAGATCGAATTTAAACATGATTGACACTGAAAGAGTTTTAAAAGCATCTTATATATCTTAAAAACTAAGTTGAAGTGTTTTTATTTTTCAATTCATAACTTTTTTCATACAAGCTCATTTGACCCTGCTCTAATATAATATAATAGTACATGAATCTGCCCTCCTTCCTGTCAGTTTCCCTGCGCCAGCCTAGGTGGCAGCACAGGATCGCAGTTAATGTGAACACTTCCTATTGCAGATGGGACCTATCAGGGGAGTGTTTCCTGCGTCAGTAGCTTTCCCGGGCACCAGTTGGATTCCATCCACCACAGAAAGTTGTTGACTGAGTGGGAAGGGTTAAGATAACCCTGTTAACACTTTGCCTGTCAGACCTGTCCACGGAGACCAGTAATCACAAAGGCTGCCTGATTCATCCACTTGAATAAATATTGTCCTTTAATACAGATAATTTTTGATCCCCCAAATCACCCAAAAGCGTCTGGTGTAAATTGTTGTCTACCTAAACATTTTAACCTCAATTTCTCATTACTAGAAAGCTGTAGACATTTTTGGTGAGATTTGTATGTCAGGCCATTCATGATTGCATGCCCTAGGTCAATAGCTTTCCTAGACATGGGTTAGGTACAATGTGCCCACCTAATACCAAGGAAAGCTGCCTGCATTGACTCAGTCATATGTATACTCTGCCCAGGAATGGGCTAACAGTGAACTTGTTGGGCCATAGAAAATGTACTTTGCATGCATGAATATATTCTCAAGTGCGACATGTACTGATTACCACACTTGTTATGTTTACATGACTTCCCGCCTTGTCTGAAAGTTTTGTCAAGAATATGCCTTGTTCAAATATAGCTAATAATGGCATCGGCATGGTTATAAATCAAAGTTGGATGAAAGTGCTAAATTAAATGTACCCCCATTTTTTAACCTGTCTCAGCCAGGTCTGAAAATTATTGCACCCTTCTGTGAATCACCACTGTAGACACGTACAAGCCAACAGCATTTTCTCAAGCTTTTGACCAGTTCTGACCTCTCAGTAACATGAGCACTTTAAACACACACACACACACACACAGTGTTAAAAATATGGCCTTATTTCTTGTCCAAGACAAATGAAAAATATGGTGGACAAATGAAAAATATGGTGGACAAATGAAGTTGCCACTGCACTTGTCCAAAATTAACATGCATTTCAATTAAGACAAACCCCATTTTATCCAAATTTTCAATTTGCGGACAAGTGAAAAATTTTCCTTATTTCTATCACTGATACATATATATATATACAGTAAAATCTCTAAATTGAGACTATTTTCTGTAAAGAGACCATTTCTATATACTTGCCACCAAGTTACTCTCATATTTGTTTATCCTCTATTAAATCCTACCCCCTATTAACACCATGGTCCAAATAGTCCCATTAAGGCTACAGGTTTTCAGCCCTATAGGTGTTTGATGGGACGATCCACTGTGTGAGGTGTACTGGTACACTGCAAGAGACCAATATGAGCTGAAGAAAGTCTGCTAATATTATTTTCCATCCTGCAACAAGAATTTTATCCATCTTAATTTTACTTTCTGTATCACACTGCTGGGCGCTTGCCAAGGTAGCAACAAAATCAGAAAACGTCGGTATATTTTGGGTATAGAAGGGGGGCTGAATGTGACCTTGACTGTTTCCTATTGAGCGAAGAATGTGCCAGTCAGACTGTACGAGCCAGTGATATTGTTTCTTATCATATACCAGTCTGCTGCACCATGCGTGCAAACATTTGCATGCATATATTAACCCATTTTGTCTGCCTTGGTAGAATAACCTCAAGTGTCAGCTTACAAAACAACCACCTCCCCCCCCCCCCCCCCCCCCCAAAAAAAAGACAACGAAAAAAATGTTTCCAAAAAAATTGAGACTGAATTCATGTACTGCCTTATCATTGGCCTATTTCACATCCAAGCCAACAGAGAATGAAAATAATGAGAGGACAAGAGCTTCCACTTGCAATGGTATCCTTGGAATTGCCAGCCAAATAAACCTCCGCTTTAACCCTTTCTTCCAAAAGAGCATGTTTGGTTCACTCCACAATATCCTGGAAAAGGTCTCCAATGGGTTAATATGTTTGGGCCAGTGGTTTCTGCACTGTTTTGCCAGTCATTCGCCAGCTGTAGCATATCAAGCCTATTTTACCCTGAGACAAAACTCTACCTTATTTCTCCAAGTAATGATCCCTGCCGTAATGAAGGACCCTGCTATGGTAGACACCCCCACCTGCTTGTGATGCCAATGATCTAAATTTGAATGCTGCCTGTGATGCAATCGAGTCATTCCAATTGTGTTTGCCATGAATAACTCTGCATTTTGGTGAAGACGCCTCCCACTGGATGACCAAATTATTTCCATCAATTCTCGCATGAACATGATTTTTCTACACATTAGGGCCCTCCTGTTTCCGCCCACTTACATTAAGGCCCTCCTGTTTCCACCCACTTACATTAAGGCCCTCCTGTTTCCGCCCACTGAGTTGAAACCTGTCAATAGTCAAATGCTATTCTCCACAGGGACTTTAAGCTCTCCAGCTCATCCTCGGAGTCGGAGTAATTTTATTTCCAGGAACAATACTGTTGGATACTTATACCATACTTTATAGAGACGTATTCGGGTCCCATTCAATCTTTTATGACTGAGTTCATCATACATTCTGTTGAAGTGTCACACAACTATAACACTCAATCAAAACAAACACGTGGCTTCAAGCTTTCCTGTGCTCACCCCCAGTATTCATCACATCATAGTTATGCCCCATCTCTTTACATAACGCGAGTAAAATTATTAATGCACCTCATTTTTAATATACCTGCACAAACAATAAAGTTTTCCGAGCATCAGCATCCCTCTGGACGAAGCCCCAGGGCAGCCAAACATGTAGAGGAGGAGGCTCCTCACTGAACCTAGAACCAGTTGGTTGTGTTTTTCCTTATATCTTTCAATTTTGGTGCATGTTTCATTGGATTGGGAATGAGAATGAAAGTTATGACATTTATCACCTATTTTTTTTACGCAAATTTCACAAAAGTCCAGAGTGTGTTGGCTCACTGACACTACGATGACTGCATGACTGCGAGCAACCACTGAATGGGCAGCAATTTTATTTAACACTATGGGTACTCTCATTTACTGGAGTATATTTCACCATACTGTGTTCTCTGCATTTTAAACAGAGGGGAGATATAATCCTGTCTTGCTCCCTGCCTTTTTTTTTTTTTTTTGATGCTTCCCCCTATTTTATTTTTTCTCACGATTTTGGCACTTGTTGCATATTAATTTTGACATATATTGTGCTAACAACAACAACAAAAAAAAACATATTGTATCAGTCTTGAATATAGATTCACTTTAGTTTGGTAAACACATCACAGATTTCCATTTTTTCATGTTGAAACTCTGTAGTTTTGAACTTTCACTCAGAACTGCATCCATGAGTCCTTTGGCTCCATATCCTGTGTTTAAAGTCCCATTTTTCACTTCAAAATTTTGCCCTGTCCTCTTCAAATTCTGCTCAGTTCACTGCCACACATCACAAAGCAGAGCAGAGTACTTAGGGATAACATTAATGAGTTCATGTGTCTGACAACAGTAAGATGGTTTGAGATCTACATGATTAAACATCACTTCTTTTTTCATTTTATCTATTTTTTTTTTTTTTTTTTTGTTTTTCATCATTTTTCTAAAGAACAATGTTAGTGTAACGATCGACCTGAACCATTTAAGTAGGCCTAAATCATAGCATGACAAAAGTATAAATTTCATGGTCAGAACACACAGAACTTTTCTGTTTGGACAGATTAAACGCTTCAATTCTATGATAATTTATTCCATTTCTTGCCCCAACTTGAATGTGGCAGAGCTGCTTTGCGGCAAGTATTGAGAATATTTATTTCCAGTTCACCTACACCGGTAATACCATTATGAGGGGATGGCTTATATTTCTGATCACTTGCAATCAGAGATATCCAGTATCCAGCGTTACTTTATCCTATGTTTACAACACTGGCTTTACTTCTATTGTTTTTACATTATGCACACAATCATAAATTTTGCCCTTCTAAAAAGCCATGGGTTATCATTTTTTCACAGATAAAATGCCTCCGGTCTGATGGGAAATGTACACAAGTGACACAAGCATTCAAACTGTTGAGGCATTATCCAAACCGTGCAAATGCCAGACCGATAAGAGAAAACAAAAACTTTTTGTGAAAGCTGAATCATACTTTTTTTTACTTCCCTCCAGGTAATGAGTCACAAAACCACAAACACTTGGTCTCTATTTCCACACCATTAATATATATCCACTATTATTGTCCAATCATATTCTCTCTTCCCGTCTTTCGACCCCACGGCTCCAAGTGTTGGATTAGAAAACTTACATAATGGTATTAAGTTGTTTTGAAAATGATCAATTTGACCCCCAGAAATAAACAACCTTGTGTACACATAACATTGCCCTCTTCTAAAACTTTGTGATGCCTTTGGGCCCATCACCTACGTGTACATGCATGCACGAAACGGGGTTTTTGCTGAGCATGTTTCGTTTCAGGATAATTTTGAACAATTTTCTTGTATCCTTGCCTCCAAAGCAGACCAAGGTCTGTGTTACCTGCACTATGCTGCACAGTGGTCATAACATGGAACAAGGGTTTGCTTCCAAGGCAACTTTTATCATGTTTGCAGCCAAATACAGGACATTCATATTCACCTAGGTACTACTTTAGCCTGTTGCCCTATCATTCAGCAAGCAAAAACCTGTGTATATAGGTACATCTATGTAATAAACATGGCAAAATGACTTGCTTTTGCCTGCTTGCCGTTTTTTGTATCTAGCCAGGGTACTGGTTCAACAGTCAAGGGCCCCAGGTCTGCCAAGCTGCAAAAATGTTGCTCTTAACAAACTAGCAACTTGGATAAAGTCAACTCTATGAAGTCACAGTCATGTTCTCCAAACAAACTAAGCTTGATGTAAGGAGTTAATCGTACGTAAGGAATTAGTATTCTTTTTCCCCACAAATTTGTAACACCCTTGGTTTCTATGAGTATATATATGTTGGCACTAGGGCCGTCCATTATCCTCTTGCCTGGTGACACAGTAACATGTTTTGTGAGGATTTCAATCAGCATGCTCCATGTTGGTCAAAGACAAGCCTCCATTTTACATTTTTCTCTCTTTTAACACCCCTCTTTCAGCGTTTCTGTTAAAAGAGGTTTTTTTCAGCGGGTCAAAAGACGGGACATTCAGGAGAGGAGACGTGGATTTTCACCAATTTTACATGCAAATAAACAAAAGATGTGACCCTTTAGAATTTTCTCCAGAGGGTATAAATTTTTGAAAGGGTTAATATAAGGGTATCTCTGATTTGAAAAATTTGGTGCCATTTTGTCATCATGCAGAGTCAGTTAAAAGTAGCTTTTCTTTGTTATGTCATCATTCTAATTCCAACACTCTGTATCTCTGGAAGAACAACAAATATGTAAAACTTGGGACACTCTTTTTTTTTTCATTTGCAGTTTGTTATACAGTTTGCCATCAATTTGATACAGACATACATGTACACGAAAGTGTGCAAGCCGAATTAAAAATTTATATCAAAGAATGATGATGACATATCTGCACTTTCATTTATTTCTGTGCAAACACTGCTTTCATGAAACATTACCAAAGTTCTACAGCATGAATCTTTAGTGCGTATGTTTTCTAAAAATGCATATATTACTTCACTTAAAAAGTAAATTTTCAGTGTTATTGGTTATGTACAGAATGGAATCGGTCAGCACTGGGATCACTAATAGCCTAATATTATCTTGTTAGATTTTTAGCATAATTTTAAAGTGTAGAATTTTGCTCCTAATTTTGGCTAACATGATCAGTCTTTGGCTTATGAGGTTAATGTTACTTTAGCCAACCTTTATCCAAATTAGTTACAGCTATAAACATCCTTACAGCAGCATAAAATCAGGACTCTAGGTGAAATTGTGACAGATATCCAGAGCCAATGACTTTCTGTTTCAAAAAAAGAACTCCGCTTCATCAGCAAAAATTTTTCAAATTACGATTTACTGCTAAATATATATAAGTCATATAAGAAAGAATATCAAATTCCATTTCAGGGTCAGCATGAAAAAAATGCACAATTCTGCTTCAGTTTCAGAAAAAAACGAACAATTATTGGCCCTAGATATCACAATGGTAGAAACTTGCAACTAGTTTGAAACAAGCCAGCAACTTACCTCCGTTTTGCTCTAAATAAGTTTGCGACATCGGCACACAGCGGTACGATCCCTTTCCGCGTACTGTTTATGACAAAAGCGACTGCCCTGGCTGCAATTTCTTTGTCTTCCACGAGCTTGTGCAGCTCAAGCGTGTGAGATTCTGCAACAAAAATTAGCAACCATCAGCACAATCAGATCACGGCAACAGTTGTACAGCATGGTGCACTCTGCAAACACATTCTTCACTCTATTTTCGCCCAATACAGGTACCCAATATACAGTGAAACCATAAAGTGTTGGGCATCCGAATGTGTCAGATAAATGAGTCACTTGACAAAGAAATTTGACTGTACGTCCCTCGTAATTTGTGTTGTAATATATGCTAAACACCTTAATGCCATTATAATGAGGTTTCACTGTATATAGGCAATGCTTACTGTTGAAAGCATTGTCCATGTACAAATAACTGATCCGCCTGTACAACCCAGATTCTGACGACCAAGAAATCCAGTTGTCTTGTGCCATGTGACCTACCTTTGTGCCAAATTTAACAAAACAAATCTAAAACGTCTGCCCTGATATTTTGAAGTATCCAAGTGACAAACATTTACAGGATTCAGTCAAGATTAGAACTAAGAATCCTGAGAATGTTGATTACCTGAATGACAGGTGACCTAGTTCTGGCTAAATTCTCGTTTCTGTCCAGAGCAGGCTGGTGTGCATGTACATGGTACTTCAAAATTATAATCCAGTTACATACATGTACAGTTAAAGTAATATAGTTTTATTTGCAACACATGCATCATTCCGAAAGCAAGTGTAATTCTTGCCTGGGGATACATGCCAGCACATTTGTGGGTCTATTCTTAATGCTTCACAATCCAGTATCGGTATGATCTTTATTAACTGTAATCGTTGACTAGAATTTCATTTTATGCAGGGCAAAATAAATGCATGGTAACAATGAATGTGCCTCAAAAGACATTTTTTTTTAAAGGAAAGCCTGGCCAATTCAAAAAGAGATCTTTTTTGAAATCACGCTACATCAACAAAGATATGGACATTAGGCTACTGTTCTACATAAACATATGCACATGCTTTACACAGGGACCACAGGAGCTAAAACGGAATATATAAACAGGCTAAATTTTCAACAGTTCCTGAGGAGATGCAGAGAGCATAAAAAATAGTCAAACTTGCCTCCTAAATTCCACGGCTACTTGCCCAGGCGTCAGCTTATTCAGCAGACTAATATATCTTAAAACTAGAAAAGGTGATTTGCTGCATAGCAAATCAGTGTGTGTGTCTTCAAAGCATATTGGTATGGCAAGGTACAACTAGTCCATAACACAGGAGTAGAAGTTGGAATTTCATCTCTATCTTTTATAGCTTTCAAGTTATTCAAAATTTTAAATTTCTCTTAGTGCTACTTAGCATAATTATGATTACTACAACTTTATTTTTTAACTCATTGGGTGTGCAATGGTTAATAACCCTCTAGTAGAAGTTAGAATGACATCTCTATCTATTATACTTTTGACGATACTCAAGATTTAAAATTTCAAATGCCCCTAATTTGCATAACTTTAAATATCTTCATTCTTCTGCATAAAAAGGCCCAACTTCTTGTATGGAGGTACACTTGTGCCAAGTTTGGAGTTTCTATACATGTATAACAATGTCAGAAAAAATCGTCGGAATCCACTGGTAAAGAAGAAACCAAGAAAGAAAGAAAGAAAGAAAGAAAGAAAGAAAGAAAGAAAGAGAGAGAGAAAGAGAGAAAGAGGAAGAAAGAAAGAAAGAAAGAAAGAAAGAAAGAAAGAAAGAAAGAAAGAAAGAAAGAAAGAAAGAAAGAAAGAAAGAAAAGTGTGTGTTGACACACACACTTTAATAAGCTAATGCCTCACTTTGATGGACCCTATGTGTCCTATTTATCCTTTAATCTGTGGATTTACTGTTGGCTCAATAACAGTTCTAGGACTGATCGTTGAATACATCACCAAAGCCAGCTCCGTCAACAAATCAGTGAAGGCGAGAAACATCATGGTGGAAATTACATATGGTGGAATGAGAAATTGGCCAAAAAGTTATTTTAGTTGAAAACAAATTTAATAGAAAATTAACTGAACAATTCCTCACAATTTAGTCCAAAGTTCAAAGAAAAGATTGTCATTCATGGAATGATGCCCACACCAGACCTGTTTACCACATGTAAGTATTGTTACATGAATATGGATATAGCATCTAAATAATTTCTGAAGAGGCGGTTTGCTTCTATCAGTGTGATAACTGATTAACAAAACAATAAAGCAAATTAAAGATATTTATTTTTTTCCATTTCACATTGTTGGGATCCAACCACATGCCACCCATGGACAGTTCATCCAGCTAATCAGGATAATAGGCTTACTACACGTTCCTGCCCATATAATCCGGCACACACTCCAGACTGGACAGGTACTTGACTGAGCTATCACTTACTGTAAGCTGTTGTTCCACACTACCTTATCTTACACCATAAGTACACAGCGTACTTCACTATTTACACAGGGGCACTTCTTACCTAAATACATTTGTCAGTTATCTCAGTATGTTGACAAGTTTGGACACTCTGCTCCTCAGACTTATCTGAACACAGAATGGTTGCAGCAAACAGGGGATTGTTTGATACAGTCCTTTCATTATTCTTCTTTGGCTGTTTACACATATGTTTAGTCAAACTTAACAAAATTAGCATACAGTGAAAGCTTGTTATAATGACAGATAATTGAATCCAACAAAAACGAAAATGAATCTTTGTCATTCAAAATTTGTGTCACTATAATGAATATGTGGGATATCTGAGTGCCATTATAACGAGGTTTTACTGTATATATATATATATATATATATATATATATATATATATATATATATATATATATATATATATATATATATATATATATATATATATATATATATATATATATGTATATATATATATATTTACACACACATATATATATATATATATACACACATACATACATACACACATACATATCGATATATATATACAGTAAAACCTGTTTTGACACACTGTCCCTAGGGCAGATCTAAAAGTGGTCACACAAGGCAGGTGGTCTCTCAATACGTGCGATAACATGGGAAAGATGGTACAGGGGACATGGTAAACACGGTCTTAAAATGCAGGTGTTCTTTCCTCCCAGTGGTCTCTCAAAACAGGTTTCACTATATATATATATATATATATATATATATATATATATATATATATATATATATATATATATATATATAGTGCTCCCTCTTTATAGCACCCCTCATTACAAGGGGGTTTCTGATATAACATGGTGGTTACCATGGCTCCCACTGAAATAGTTTTCCCATTACTTCTATGTTAAAAGTCCCTCTGTTATAAGGCGGTTTTGCTCTAACACGGTATACCCTGTGGCCCACAACATCAGCCTTATAAAGAGGGAGAACTGTATATAAATATATGTATATATATACTGTAAGTGTACTTATTTCCGCGTGTATAAATTTCCACAGTTTTTGCATTTCAGGCATTTCAATGAATTTTTAATTTCACTATTTTGCACAAAATTCCTATCAAATCAATGTTAAAATACCATTTCACTGAATTTTAATTTTCACGGTTTTGTGCCATTAGCGAAATAAGCGAAAATAAAAATACAGCTAAAATAAAGCTATTTACAGTATATATATATATATGTATACTGTAAATAGCTTTATATATCACACAGACTCCAGATGCATAAATACACCTGAACCTGCCCAACTCACCATATTGGTGCACATGTATAAATTTACTAACTCACGCTTTTCTCTCATGATTTCATTATTTCATTTCAGTTATGAGTTTATAGCCCTGGTGGATATACCATTATTCACAAATTTATCTTCAAAATGATAACATGTTGTGGATCCTATCTGTGGAAACAGAGCAAAATTGTGGCAACTTTTACCTTCAAATTCATTTGGTTGCTTTTCAGTACACCATGAGAATAAAAGTTCTGTATGCAGCTGGAATAGCCCATCAAATGATGTGAGAGACGACCATGAGTCAACAATTTATGTAACATATAGTGGTCCCTGACTAAAGGAACTGACCACCCAACAGCCATTCGTGAAAAGGGGCTGTAACGTAACAAGGAGGGGACCATCTTCCCAGGTAAACAGATCCAAAACTGTTTATCTGGCTATCACTGAACATAACGTGGCCGTGTGGCATCATATCAACCTTTCCTATACATACATTGTTGTGACGTAATCACCGTTCAATACACTGTTGCCATTTCATACCTGGTTACAACATTGTTGAAAGTATAATTTGTATGTATATTGAAGATAAACTTTTATGCAACTTTTCTTTGTCGAGACTCACTTCATGTACCGTGATACACTTGGCTGCACTCCATGTATCTTACTTAACAACCTATCTGATTATATCACTTCACACAGATAAAAGAAATTTCAGTACTACTCATTTTATTTATGTTTGTTGCTTACGTCACAAAGAAGAAGACACAAAAAACTATGTTGCTATGGATATTGCACAACAGTTTTGTATGTGCAAGCATGAAAGGGGGGGGGGGGGGGAGGGGTTTTCCATACTGGTATACTGGGCATTTTTTTTTTTTGCCATACTTAAGTACTGGAAGCCTTTTTGATTTCCGTACCTTGTACCAGGGCAAAATTATTACTTGTACATGCACCAGCGTACTAGGGGCCCCCCTTGCCCCCCCCCCTTACACCCCCCACACACCCCCGCAAGGAGACTGAGCTATGCCAAAGTAATGTACATGTGTGGAGATCTTGGTGATGTGCTGTACCAGGTACAAGATTGTACCTCCTCCACTGATGTATGCAGGTTCATCACAATAAGATTATACATTCAGAATCTCCCTGATCACTGCTGCATGGTGCTGTACTTGAATGTACAAGAACTAATTATAAAGACATGTTCACTTGTACACCTGTCCAGTAGTCTCGCTAGCTTTTCACAAGAGCAGGGCAAATTGTAATAGGGTTCATATAAACATTGAATAGGTAGCAAACCGAGCAACTGATCATGAAGAAATTTAAGTCCAGGACTAGATCATTTCTGCCTCGTAACAAAAAAAAAAGAAAGGCATCTCTGAAAGGATAATTGAATTAAAGGGATTGAACTACTTTGTAGTTATATATTTTTGGAATTCACATTGATATATGTGTGCTGTATGCACAAGGAAAGTGCGAAACTTTGGAGACAAATAGGACAAAAGGGCAGGGTAAATCTCCCATACATATTTAGCTGCAGAGAACACTGCAGACCGTGTAACATCACACAGTTCTTCATGTCCCTTTCCTACTGCTTCCAATGTCCATGATGACATGTTAGTTGCTTGTAATGAAGGAATCAACAGCCCTCAGTCTCCTAAGGCAAAAAAAAAATGATAAGTGTGTTTCCTCTAATGGACCAAAATTGGGGTTAGGTAGGTAGGGTTTTGTGTTTTTGTTTTTTTTTCAGTTTGACAATTTGGGTGGGTTGGTATGTTTTCTTTGTTAAATATTCCACAATTTTGGGTAGGTAGTTTTTGATCTATTTACTTTTTATCTTTATTTATTTATCTTTTTATTTTTTGGTCGGAAATAAGTTTACAGGGGGGTTCGGTTGGTAGGAGGGTTCAGGGATGGGTCCATCAGGTTAGGGGAAACAAACAAGTCTTTTTTTGGCCTAAGCAGGCAATAATTTTCCACTCTGTTGACTTCATGTACTTTCATGCCAGCTCAACATGCTAAAAGAAGGGTTACAACGTGCGGGCACCTGCAGAAAATCATTTTTTGGCACTTGGTTTTGCTTTTAAAGGCAACTAAATCTGATTAAGATTACTAGCTTCAGTGCATGGCCATATTCATAGTCAAAGCAAGACAAAAATTACGGAACTTTTTGTATTTGCTTTTCTTAACTTTGGCACAAATACTGCAGTTGCTTTCTTCGTGACATCAATTTTAACTTGCTCTGAGACCAGTCTCAAGATGGACGGTTTTGGGCCTTAACCCAAAGTGTTGTGGCCTTATGTCTGAGGTATTTTCTGATGACTGTGCAAATTACATGACATCCAAGACTGGTTTAACTCTTTCAGTCCCAACTCTAACTAAAGTCGAACTATTTAAAACAAACTGCTGTGAACTGTAATAAGTGTGTCCTATTCACATTCCCTCTAAAAATAACGTTTATTCTTGTACCAGCACGCCTAGTGACACAGACAATAAAATTACAGGTCAACAGTTTTCCTCGGCATGTATTGGGTGCATTATGTC
This sequence comes from Hermodice carunculata, assembly GCA_964020975.1. NCBI lineage: Eukaryota > Metazoa > Annelida > Polychaeta > Eunicida > Amphinomidae > Hermodice > Hermodice carunculata. The sequence continues at coordinate 39,193,986 of OZ026618.1, forward strand.
CAAAGCATGCTGAGGAAAGCTGCTGACTCAGTCCAAAATGTGGCCTAGAAAGAGTTAAAACAGAAAAGTCTGGGACACACACACATGACCTTGACCCAAACAACAGCAGTAAATCAGGGCTGGATGTGATAATGAGGATGACTACCATGATGACGTGCCTTAGTCAACAGTTCTCCTTACAAACACTCAGCTGAGACAAGATGTTAAACATTTCATTCCAATGGTAAGCCTTTTCTGCTATTCGCACATATCCAACTTTTTATCAGGGTCAGACTAGAAAAATCTGCAGCCAAACTGGAAATACAGGAATAATTAACAAAGATTCTGCTGTGACCCTTTATTATTCAAATATATTTTTTTTGCTATTTACACATTTTTTTAGCCAAATTCTAGACACATTAAGCGTTTGGATAGTTCTTTATTTTAAAAGACAGTCCAGTTGACCTCTGCCCTAGTACCTGTTCCCGTTGACCGATCTGAAGAAGCAGGGGTTAATTTTCCTGCTCTGTTCTACTGGAGCCTGTCAGAACACAAGAAGGCTGGAGTACCCTTTGTGCACTCAAACTTGTACGAGAAGACATAGTAGGCTGTCAGCCTCATTTTGATTCATCCAAACTTGCCACCAATTATCCTGATTGGTCAACCAAGACCTTATTGTGGCCTGTCAAATGCATCTTTCCCTTTGCTGTGTGAGTACATTCTGGTGAGATGTAGCGTGGCCTGGGCAAGCACCTCTTACAACATGTAAAAGTCGAGCGGCTCGCCGAACACACATCACCAAAGGCAGTTTCTATGTAAGCTCGCTAGACTGATCACCTTGTATTTTGTCCCAATTTTCCACCTGAAGACGAGCTCTTGCTAAGCAACTTAGCCAAGAAATTGATCCTGACACTCTTAATACGGGGGCTGGAAATCAAAGCAATCGGTCGTCTGATGTCTGGCATCAACTTTACTTTGTTGTCTTTGTAGTCGCGGTGTGTCCACTTTTTCCTGTGTTTCGCCTCTTGATACACACCACTCCCACAAGACACCAACCTCTCTTGAACGAACACCTGATGCTGTACCCCTATGAGAGACCAAAGGTTAGTGTCTGCAGTCAGGTGGTCTCTCATTGGCGGTACAGGTAGCATTAAAATTATTAGCCAAGCGGTCCAATGTAAGCCATTTTGACAGACTAGTTTTGCCACATACTATGAAGCCTTTGATGACAGTTTTCTATATTCATATCATTATGTCAGGACAATTGGCAGTTACTGCATCTGCACAATTTGATTGATCATCAAGTACATTCCATATTCAAGTGCAAGTGTCACTCTTTTGACAGGCTTCCTCATGGAAGTGGTCTTTCAAAGCAGGTGGTCACTCGACAGAGGAGTCTCTAAAAGGCTAGAGGTCTGCACTCTTGTTGCATCACATGTTAACCAAAACACTGAATAATTTTTAGGTAAAATACATGAAATAGACTAATATAAAATTGAAAAAGAAAAAAAAAATCCAGCATTACAGAGAAGTTTCGTGTTTGCATAGAAAGCACAAATGAACATTCAGCTGTTGTACCCATCCACCCTTCCCCCTTGGCCAGTTTCTTGTCTAACCACTACTTTTGGTTGATTTGAAGACTTACTGGTTTTTTTTTAAAACAGCAAAGAATAGATCCAGAATAATTTTGACAAAAAAGTTTCTCGTCCCAGCCAACAAGACTTGCCCTTCATTTTTGTCAATCCATGTATTTTGAATATTGCAGGGTGAGAAAATTACTGAGTCCTATCATCTGGGACAAGTGAAACCTTTGCAAGGACAAGTAAGTTTCAAACTTCACTTGTCCTATGCACAAGCAAATGTATCTATATGTCTTCAGACTGTAAAAATGGCAAAGTGCCACAATCTCAACCTAATTTCAAATCTGTTCAATGACCGATGACAGGACACATTGATTTTGGGATAAGACACCAGTTCATTTATGTAAGTTTTGTTAATCTCTCACTGAACTGTAAAAGTGCAGTATCAGTACAGCCTTATAAGAACAAGTGACATACTGTTTCCAACAGGTATCTCTTCAGCGGGTCACAAGAAGGGACGTTCAGAGGACACAACCAAATTTTTTTTTGGCCAGTTTGATACGTAAATATACAAGACTAGTGACCCTTTAGAATTTTCTCCGAGGGTATTCCAGGTTTTTAAAGAGTGATAAAACCCTATTTGGGGGTTAACAGAAACACTGTGATGTTACAAACGGGATAAGTGAAAATTTGAAATCACTTGTCCCATGGACTAGTAGATAGATCTGTGAAAAAATTTTTCTTGCCTTGATATACTATATGCTCAACAAAATATTATTTTGCATGTTACCTAGAGGCCACTGGTCCATTTAGCATATTTCAGCCCCATGCTTCTTCACTTCACCACAAGGAGTCACTGGAAAACATATCAGGCTCTCGGAGCAACAGTTACAAAATGTTACAACATGGTCAAAATGAGCAATTTTATGTATATTCAGGTGGTTACAACTCAAAAACATTGACACTGTTCATAGCTATGGGTGTGTGCTCTTACCATATATTGTCTGCTAAAATAACTTTTGCGGCTGAAATAGGAAGATTATCATGACCGTTTTACCTGCACAAAATAATTTATCCTTTATAAGAAATCTGGTATTTGTACACCAGTATTAACTATTCACAGAAGTCCCTCTCTTGAAAGATGCCTCTTTTAGGAGACCACCTGCCTTTGGTGGCCACTTTTCCCTGTGCAAAACCACCTTCTAGCAATAATTGACCTCTTTCAGGAAACCACCTGCAGGCAGACAGAATGACCAGTGACCACTGCCACTAATGTTTTGTTTCATTCGTTTGGCTCAAGAAACTTGAAAATGGCTAATTTATTTCAGTATGACTTTATTGTATAAGAGTAAGGTCAAATTTAGAAGATCACTCTTTTATTTCCCAATCTGGCTGCAAATTGTGCCAGCCACGACTTGTCCCTCAACAGCATAGATCTATCTCCTCACATTCAGTCTGATGCACATGGCATTTTCAGTAATTCCCCAAACTGACACCAGGCAGCACACCGATCAGTAAGCCAGGACAAGCATCACATGCATTCATGCTGTGTTCAATAAATTCATTAATTAGTACAGCACAATAAGAAAGAAACAAATCATTTGAGGAGTTTGGTGGTGTGCCCAGAAGGATATGAAGAAATTAAATGAGAAATGTTTATGAACGACAGACCTTTGCTCCACCGTCTTTGATAATTCTATGAATGAATACAGGCCTATCATAAGCATCACAAAAATCACTGACACTTCCCAAAATAAATTGATTTCAAAACTAGAAACGAGCTTAAAGTGCAAAAAACATTATGCATCCCCCAAGCAGATGCCTCTCACCAGAGGACACTGTTCTAAGAGGGCCAACACGCTTCTGCTAAAAGCTTGACCTTGACCTTTGACCTCAAGGGCACTTCTTAGCAAATTTAAGGGAAGTCTCACCTGGGTAAATGATGATGGAGTTTGATGCACTTCAATCATACCGATTTGAAGATGTGGCAGGGTAACCATTTTATTTTGCAAGGCATTGTGACCTTGACCTATGACCTAAAGGTCATCCACAATCACATGAAAAGAAACCCCCAAATCTATGGAGTATCTGAACTCAAAGTTTCAAGTGAATCTGGCTAAGGGTTTTGAAGAAGTCAAAATGTGAACTATCATTGCAGACCCATTGACTTACATGTACATGAAAATCAATAGGAATGCATGCAAGGTTTAGAAAAATAAAATAAAATAAAATAAAATTCCAAAAATTAATGGAGCATGACTATTTGAATACAGTTGGTAGATACCTAACCAATGTACATGTACATCCCCACCAAGTTTGAAGTGAATCTGGCCAATCATTTTGGACAAGAAGTTGAAAATGTGAATTAGAATTGCAATCCCAATGGACTGACATAGTAATCAACAGGAACGTATGCAGTATGACCTTTCAAGGTCACTCTGGTTTAAAATAAACCATACAAATTAAAAGCCCATACCCAGGTATATGTACTTTTCTATTAATGTTTAATAGTAGCCTTGGGCCTACGATGCACCATTAAAAAGGTATTTAGCCAATAATTTATGTGAATATTGCTGAGTCAGCAGATAAATGCAACAAAGGTTTGACCTTCACCTTTGACCTCAAGGTTATATATTATTATATGGGAAAAATTCCCCAGCCCCATAGATTATCTGTACCATATTAGGAGGCAATAGGTCAAGAGGGGACAGAAATATAAGGAAAATTCAAGATACTTGGCGGTGGACGTCGAGACTAAACAGTACACTACATGTATGCATCCCTTCCTATGGGGGATGCATTAGATTCAAGCATTTTAAATATAAAGCACTGTTAAAAATTTGTATGGAACATAACCAAAAGATCTTTTGGGGATCTAAGCTCATGAAAATCCTCAGTGTCAAGCCCCGGGACACCAAAATCTTCTTGTTCCCTATTGTTCTTGAAGACTGCATTAAGGTGGCACAAACAAAGCTAGACACTTAGAGGAGTGCTGTCTTCAACCCGCTCTTCTGTTTTGGTTTTTATTTTTACACCCATAAAACTATATAAATTCTTCTTCCTTGGGATCTTTAAATTTTATATACACCAAGAAAAATTTTTTGAATCCTATTTTTGGGTGAAAAAATGGACATTTTACAAAAAATCACATATATAACCTTAAATATGTAACACCTGCCTACTAAATAAAAAAAATTGAACAGGTTTGACTGAAAAAACATGAGTGACAACATTATACATGTATTTGAGTCACTTCATTCACACTGGCTACACCTGAGTCACTTCCTGCCCAGGATGTACATGCAATCTAGCACGATTTATTTGGTAATGTGCCGAATCAGCTGTTAAGTATCCGCTCAGCATATCTACAGTGCTCCCTCTTTATAATACTGGTGTTGGGATCCACGCATGGTTAAGATTGAAATACCCTGAAACCTGTTTTGACCAACCACTGTAAAAAAGACCACCTGCCTTTTCAGACCCTGTTTAGCATCTTTCCCATGTTGTTGCACCTCTATTGAGAGACCACATGCCTTATGTGACCATTTTTTGGCCTATCATACCTTGCAAAATAGGTTTTACTATTTATAACAGGAAAAGTACTTCAGTCGCAAAAATGGTTCCCACCATGTTCTATCAGAACCTGCTTTGTAACTAGGGGTGTCATAAAGAGGGTGCACTGTACCATGAAACTCCACTATTTAATATTTGTAAGAAAAACTTAACATACTAAACACTATCAAGTCCGATATTCGAAGAGCAAAGTCCTATTCCACACCATTCATTGAAAAACTGCAGAGTTCTAAAGCATTATACATGTATCATATTAGCAAATTTTTCATTTGCAAAAGGAACAAATCACATTCATAACATTTGAAATTTAGAAGACATTTTTAGGCTTTATTAACCTTTATATAAAATGGGTCATCAGCAGGGAACTAGCACAAGACTTGTTTCGGTGCCACAATCCCTGGACAAGTCATTCTGCTAACTGGCGGCACCGCGTTTCCATTTCCAATACAAACATCCCGAGCTGAAGCATTACGGAATCAAGCAAACATGAAGTTCCTTTGTTAGGCCTACTTAAAACTGTAGCCCACACTACATAAATATTATCAAACTACGTTTATAAGACATAACTCGACACCTAACTTGCGTGATTAGGCCTACCAAAATTGAATCACAGAATCTATTAAGTATAGTAAACCCTTGCCTCCAAAGCATCCCCCAGACTCGCTATTGCTTTCTTATGTGGGCGCTCGTCGGGCGACCACAAAAGACAGCAATAGCGAGTCTGGGGGATGCTTAGGAGGCATTTGAAGTAAACCCCACATTTACCTAGAACGCTTGGTCTTTCAACAGACCCAACTAGGCCTAACTGACTGAGTAACGAAATATACCAACATTCAGATGTGCATTAGGACGCATGTTCTGAGAGAGAAAAGTTCATTTTCTTTTATTATTAGATTCGTTTATCCAACATTCAGTTGTCTGGCACCTTTTCAGGTGTTTTTATAACAAGTTTTCAATTTACATGTGTGTGACAGGGGGCAATGGGCAATGACATGTACTGATTTAATAGATCTACGCTGAAGCCTCCTAATAATAATACTGTCTGGATCCCTGCAAAATGTGAGACATAAAGCTGGACATGTTGGACAAATCAGTCAAACTTTGACTCTTTCAAACTCCTGTGGTTAAGTGAACATGTCTGATATCTGAGTGTCATTTATAGTAGCGAGGTTTCAGTAGAAACTCATGCCCAGGGTTGCTCTGACATGATAATATTATCATGTTTTCAATTTTCAATGCACTGGTATTTCAATCATGCAAAACTACAGTCTATCTATACAAATATATCTGTACTCAGCTGCCACATGGATATTTGTGATGATAAATTGACAATACATTGTATTTCAACCGCTTTTGTGACCTCAATGAACCCAAGCTAATTAACACGTTTCGACCCAATCACATCAACCACTATAAATAACGCACATATAACCTCTATGAACTTGGAAGGTTTTTGTTTTGTTTCTCCATGTTGTTACTCAGCATGAAAATTTTTAATCTAATTTATCTCAAAATGACAAATATCCTGTGACACTTCCATATCGTCAATACCCAAAATCTGTTTGGCAAATTCTGCAGAGCAGACCCAGGCTTGAGGGAAATACTCTGTTCAGACACCACCGATCTTGAAAGATCACCTTTTCTGGACTATTTCTTTGACATTGTTCATGTTTATACTTCCTATGAGAGGCCACCCGTCTCAAAAGCTGAGAAATTGGTCCACTCTCAGGGTGGTTTTTAAAGACAGGTTTCACTGTGCTCTCTGTTTGTTCCTGTCAAAAACGGACCCAGTAGAATCTCGGGGCCACCAGGCCCTGGGTGACAACTATCTTCATGATGCACGAACTACTTCAGGTATTTAGGAGACAAACGTATACAAAGGAAACTTTGCACCCAATCTTACAGCAATCTTTAAGTTCATATAAGAGAATCAAAATAAAATTCCTCGGGTGTATGGGTTTTTTTCCATTCCAAAGATAGGTGGCTAAAAATAAAGATTATTTTTTGCCTTACTTGAGCCATATATTTAACTTATTATCTCCATTCCAGCTGATTTGGCCATTTTTCATGCTGGAACTACATGTATCAACATCTACAACTTTTTTTCACATTGGACCGCACAAAGCTGAGGTAGTTTGTATGAGACTACCTTCAGGTGTGGCTGAACTGTTGACGGTAACCCTCATGAACCTACCGTCCACAACAACAGTATCTGTTTTGATGATTTTCGGGAAACATAGAGTGGGAAGAACATGAAGTGAAAATTAATGACTCAAGCTTTTTAAGGGGTTAAGTGTTCAGACCTCCCCTCACATAAAGCTGTACATTCCTCTATCACAGCATGGGACACAACCCACTGAACCCATGAATTAGTAAGCGTCCAATCTGTTCAAGCATGATTATTGGAGCATTAGAGAGCTAGCCTCGCAATAGAGATCTTCTACAAAGGACCAAAATTGCCAGCCGGCCTAAATCATTGCACTAACTGGCAGACCAACTATACATTTTGAAAATTACTAAACAAGCTAAGTGGCCAGCCCTTTTGCACCAACTGACCCCCCCATTGACACTAAAATCTCCTTGCCCAGGTAAAGCAAGATCGAATAATTTCAGCAAGCAAGAAAAAATAATTCCAGTAAAGATAAAAATCTGTGTGTATGTTTTTTAGGTTTTGATTGAGCATCAAGAAGAACTGGATGAACGCAGATTGAGTGAGATTTGTATGCGAGACAACCTTCCCTGTCACTGGCACGTTCACCGAGGCCTTCAGGGTTAGAGTAAAAATCTGACGGGCAGAAATCAATTGAGTTTCTGCCGCATGTTTGCCTAGTCCTGGGCCCACTGCACCCCCATGGGTACCTCCCAGTTACTCCATTCATCTCTTTGTGCTCTCTTTTTCCACCTGTCAGACGTCTGCATGGTCCACAGAATGATAAGAATATATTATTTTCGAGAATGCACAAACTTGGAATTAAATACAAGGATTTCATAAAAGTCTACATCAGGCCTACATATGGTGATAATTTTGTATCTGTCAAGTCATATTACCATTTAAATTTTTGCAAAATAAGTTGTTGGTTGACCTGCAACAGATTTGGCTTGTTTTGCTACACAAGGTGAGATGCCATGGACAGTAACATACAGACCGAGTCACTCACACACATGTAGCACACATGTATATCCATTCTTTATCACTACAAGTATACAAACAAATTTACTGATTTTTCATATCTACCCCCCCCCCTCCCCCGGAAAAACAAAAATTATCCCAAACCACCCTTTTACAGTAACGGTGTGTTCAGACTACATTTGACATTTCTTAGGAAGAAATATGTGAATAAAAGTACAAGGAGAAAATATTTGAATTGCCCATTCAGAATGTCTGGTTATATCCACACAACATTTGAATGTGCCGTTCAGACTGAGAACCCAAAACTGTGCAGATATTGGTGGAAATTGGCGCAATATTGCACGCGCGATGTTCAATATTGCAATGCAAAAAATGCTAAAGCTAAAAATCAATGAGCAAACACTACCAACACTGCTCAATTCCTGTGTCTGATTGCCTGGCGTAACCTGTCAGATTTATTCTCGGGCAAGTTAAAATGGATAGGTACTTGTACTGTCGGGCAACCATTTTTTTTTTGGGGGGGGGGGGGGGGGCTGGGAACTCTATTCTGCAAGTTTTCATGACCTACAATACCGATTTTGCATTCGTAACACCCCATGCTAGCAAATAATCTGGCATGCCAGAAATTCTCGATGGCCAGAATCAGATGCGACTAGTCAGATGCGAAAACTGAGTTGTGTGCAAATTCCTGGCACGCCAGTTCGTCGTGCGAGAAAAATGAGCACGCTTACCTCACATGTAGAATGCTTGAAATGTTTGTGGTCTCGACCACTAACACGCGCGAATTTTTTCTGGCTTCGCATGCTCGTGTTTTCGACTGCACTGACAGCACTTCCGCGAAGCGTACCACCGAGAGAACAAACGAGATTTTTGCGCTAAGATTAAGAATATCCACTATGATCTAAATGAATATACGCCCATGTTTGTGATCTTGATGCATGGATCCTATGTCATGAGACATTGAGAGGAGAGATGTTTTTTTGTGAGGACCTGTTCTTCAAATTAGTTTATTTTCTTGGAGGACCAACCTTTAACTCTCAGCACACCAGTTCCCAGTGTACTAGAACTAGCCTACTAGAACAGTGTGTCACTCAAACTTTTGAAGTGGCTGATTAAAGGCCGTCTCAAATTCCTGGTGTTGTTTATTTACATGCAAGCACGCACGTTTTATTGTAGAGAAATGTCAGTTCTTGTCGATGGCAATTTCGATTTTGCGTTAAAAACGAATATTTTCCTTCTACGATGATTTAAATCAATGATTGGGCCGTTGTTTGCCACAATTTGAATGATGTAACTTTGCAAAACTGCCACACAGGGTGATTTCATCGTCGCGGTCTCAATCTTTTTTTCGTCTTCCCGCCATGATCTTCATATCGTTAGAACGCAGAGAACCTAGTCTATTTTAAGAAAGCTCTCCCACTGGCTGAAACGAAAGTATTTTAGGGGAAACCCTGCCAAAGCTGCTTCTATTTCAAACGTCATTTTAGTCAGAAACTACCGAAGACGATTCTCCGGAATATTCTAGGTCAGTCAGGGGGCTGGAATCGATCACATGGTGTTCGCCGTCCACTCAAACGTCTCGTTTATCAACCCATGATTTGTTCGGGAGTACTCGCTACCTCGTGTTGTGAAGTCATGCTCATGAAAGATGGGCGACATTTGAGTGAACACAAGTGGCGATTACGGACAATTTATAAAAGCAAGAAACAAAATTCAACTCTGTAAATTGGTCAGAAGGATGACATACTACCAGTCTTGCATACAATAGAGCAGACGGTCCATTTTTTTTCACGGAAAGAGAGTAAAATACGCCAGCCGCAGGTAAACATGGCTCGGGTGAAAATACCGCTGCCGCATGAGATGATCATGTTGACAGTTTATCAGTGACTGCGATAAAGTGTGTTTATCGACTATTTACTGCAGCAACAAACTCTACCACTATAATTTAATGATAACATTTACACACGACCGATCTTAAGAAAAATTAAAGAGGAACCATCGTCCGTGATGCTAACCAAGGGACCGGTACCCATGCAATTGATTCACACAGTGACTGTGACTCAGGCTTGGCTGTTTTGATCAATTCGTGATTGAATTTGAGATCGATTGGCCTATATTCATTTTGTTAGGGTGTAGGACACGAGTTTTTGTTTAAATTGACAACGAAACCACATAGAAATGTAAAGAATATCTTACTCAACAAAAGTCATGTTGATCAGTTTGCATGAAATGCAGAAATAAAGTTACAGCACTTTTACTCCAGCACATCGCGTATTGTGCAAATAACAAATAAAAAACAAAAAACAAAAAAAAAAACTGCCTTTGTTGTGAAGGTCACGTGATGAGAAACGAGACCTGAAGTGGGGGGAAAACAAAGATAGCGAGCGAGGCCTCCTGCTGGCACGCTATGCCCAGTCGAGGCGAAGTACCTGTTCACGCAATTTGCGTAAATGAAACGCAACTCGCGCGGCTTTTTGGTGTGCCAGAAATTTGAGCACAAGAAATTGGCGTGCTATTTGCGATGGCACATCCAGACAAAAAAGCTCGCAACTGAGCATGCCCAAATGTGGTGCGCAATGCGAAAATGGCTAGCTAGCAATAGGGACCCATATGCCAAATCGGTACTGTAGTTACAAGTTGTTGTTAATGGAAAGGCTGGCAATGGGGTCCAAGAAGGCGACGATAATCCATTGTCATAACAATGTTTGAAGTCGGAGCACTGAGTCCAAGCAGAAAAACTATGGGAGTCTTGTCAGAGCTTTCACGACTCCTGATATGTTGGCAATTGCTGCAGCCTGTGTGTACACACCAATGCACAATTACAGGCATGTGCATGGGGACGCCAATAGGTGATAATATACCCCAAGTGAACATCCCAGGTGTAAACAATTACCTGACCAGCAGTTGTTTTCAACAGGACTTGGCTACCAACTTAACTTCTGTCAAAAAAGCAGATATTTTCACTGTCCATGTAGCCTGCATATGACTACGAGATCAAAGGTACCAGCAGTTACGCCGGTCATTGGAACAGGGTCACAGCACTTCACCGTCACTCTGTCTGGTCAGACCCAATGATATCAAAGCAGCGTCAAAAAATATTAAAATTTGCATGGCAATTTCTTGTGCAAATTAGCATCACATGCCATTTATTGGTGGCTTCTGACAGTGTTGCTACAAGAGGACTGTGACAGTCCTGTGCTCAGCTGACATGTACATATACCCTTACGATTTTTTAAGATCTGCCCAAAAAGGAACAAAAAATTTCATAAAAAATTCAAAAACCACTGGAGCATGACCATTTGAACAATCTGGTAGAGACCCACCTAAGGTACATTGCCATCAAGTTTGAGTGAATCTGGCAAACTGTTTTTGAGTAGTTGAAAATGTGAATTGTAGATGGACAGACGACGAACAACAGAGGACAGATGACCTATCCTCCTAAAAGCTCAGCTGACTCATCAGCTGAAATAAAGATCATATAGATCTATAGTACTTTGCTGGGAGATGACTTCCTAGGCAAAGACAGCACACAATTGCCAACATGTAGATCTGCAGTGAACTGAGCATCATTGTGGGACCTATTCTCATGGACTGATTTGGGACACACATTAGCAGTTCCCTCTGTCCCTTACTTTTGCACATTTGCCTGTGACTCCAACTAATTGTTGCTATAAACAATAGAATCTTTACCTCTGTATGCTGCAATATACACAAAGCTTCCCATTTGTGTGTTCTCTCCATGAACTACGGAGGATTCCCACATGTTCATTGGCCAGAAGCCATGAACACACTGTAACAGAAGCCGTAATTGGCTCATTTTTGCATGTGACTAAATTGACCAATCAGGTGATGTGTTGTGTGTCAGACCACCTGGCCAAGCAGCTGTTTATGTACAGTGGTAGGAAATATGGTGATGGTACACACACTTTATTTCTGATTTTTATCATTAAATTTTTCATTTGAATTTGAATTAAGAACACAGTTTATTGTGAGGAACTTGCTTATACTGTACAGGCAAATTGACTACAATGTACCAATAGCATTCATGGTAGGTACGCAAACGACGTGCCTCCCATTGGAGGCAACTGCAACGAGAAAGAGGACCCCGAATCCAATGCAGCTGTTAATCTTTATCAAAGTTTACCTAAATAAAACACCGGGTAATCCCTTTAGTCCCAGAAATTACAATCTATTTTCACTGTAAGTCACCCCATGCAAATAGTTTGCTTTTCAATATGTATTTTTGATATTTTTCCCATTTCACTGTCAATAGTCATAACAATGTAGCTAGAATCATGTTTAATTTGACTTATTTTTGCAAATTTGCAAGAGAAGGGAGTGGCAAATTAGGGTATATGGTTTGTCAAGGCCTTTGTCTATGGAATGAGGAAAACACTTTTGTTTACTATCAAGTTATATTCGGACAAGTGGATTTTGCATGAGGGCAAGTCGATTTTGAAATCGACTTGCCCTGCGGACAAGTGATTGTGAAAAAATTGTTGAACCCTGACTACATAATGTGGACTCGCCTATTTCTGAACTTTTCAAATTGATATCACAAGCCAAAACATGCCAGTTTTCCAGAACTTTTAACTGTCTTTCCTGCACTCAATCTTGGTACATGCTTTACCGAAGTATATATGCTGCATGGTACATCGATGCAGCCTACAGTATCGGACACTTGCCTGTGTGTGCTCTCCAGCATGGCTTGCACAGGCTTATCCCCCCATAACTGCATTAGCATTAAGAACTGATTATATGTGAATCCCATCACATGCAAATTTTGATTTTCACTCGATCTTAACAGGTGATCACATGTGGTGCTTTGCAGGTCAAAGCAAGAGGAAGTTGATTTCTGGACCGGCACAAGAGTACAACTGCAAGCATAGTATCCTATATGTGGAGTCTTGCGAGTGTTGGGGTCAGACATGGGCAAAAAGTAAGTGAATGTTGCTACAACTGCACAACATTTGGAGAAAATCCACCTCCACCACCAGGATTTTTTCTCGCGATATGTATTTGGATGTTGTGTGAATAGCGGTGAATTGGGCCTGCAGTGTGCATGCAGGGTTCATACAACTTGGCAGCTTTTAAATTCAAGGACTTTTCCAGGATTTTCCAGGATCTTTTTACCAAAATTCAAGGACTTTCCAGCTTGATCAATGTGTCTTGCTGTCCATTTTTGGGTGGTTTCTATAGTGAGAGGGGAGCAAGTGATCGAGCTAACCTACCTTTTCGAAGAAGGTGCATTAATGGATATTCAAAATTCAAGGACTTTTCAAGGATTTTATCGAAAAAACATTAATTTTTAGGGTTTTCAAGGCCTTGAAAAAGCAGGTAGTAAATTCCAGTGCTTTCAAGCATTTCAAGGACCTGTATGAACCCTGTGAATGGTCCATTCAAATTTTGTGCACATAAAATTCGGTAAATTTGGATTGTGTGAATGTAGTATTAAATGTAAAGAGCATTGTAATTTTTTTCTTGCCAATTATGAACTGTAAAAGTAGTGAAAATACATCACGCCAAAGTACACTTGCCTAGAATTCAATTAAATTTAATACTTCTTCGTGACAGTAAGGCACTAACTACAGTTACACAACACTTTTACAATGATGTAGTCCTAAGTTGTATCCTCCTTTTGTCATAATGGTTTCCACACAGTATAAGACACTATGACAACTGCATTGATGGAGAACCACTTCAGCACAGAGCATGCAAGTCAAATAAAAATAAAAATTACTGTGGTTTTCATAGTTAAATGCGTACGCGGCTGATCAGCCCTACATTTGTACCAGACAAATGTTTACAGTAGCAAAACGCTTGCACAACAGGAAAGTTTACACCATTCAAATTTATCCCAGACAAAATTTACAGTAAGGAAACACTTCTGCCAGACTTCAACAGTTCCACCAAACACATATCCCAGACCAAAGTTTACAGTAACCCAGCACTTCTGCCACAAAAAAGGTACTATTTACCAAACACATATGCCAGGCAAAAGTTTACATCAAACACTTATACCACGCAAATGTTTACACCAACTGAACACTTATGTATGCTGTGCCAAGTTTACACCAACCAAAACTACATCCAACAAACTCTTAAAATTGACAAAACTTTACACCAACATAACATTTTACACTAGTCAAACATGTACCCTGCTTATACAAGATAACAAGAGGGCTATGTGAACAGCCCATGCCTCAGCTGATCTTGACATTCATCACACTTGCAGCTCTATGAACTTGGGAAAGGATCAAGGACACCATGTTCTGAGTAAGTCTGACCTTTATAGAAGAACACTTACATGTACAACATCAAAGTTCAAGTAGTTCTCAAGTTATAATGAAGAGTAAAATTCATGTATGTTGCACTGTGAGGAGAATAATTTTGAAGGTTTGCCCCAAAAAAGAACAAATTCATAAAAAATCCAAAAATCAATAGAGCATGACCATTTGAATACACTTGGTAGAGATCCACCCACGGCACATCCCCACCAAGTTTGAAGTAAATCTGGTCAATATTATTAAAGTTATGACCATTACAAGAAATTCCCATGTTAAACTTTCCTATTAAAACTTTTGTAGAGATTTTTGAAAAAAAATCATAAAAAAATCCAAATTCATTGGAACATGACTATTGGAACAAACCTGGTAGACACCCACCCAAGGTACATTGCCACCAAGTTTGAAGTAAATCTGGATGATGGTTTTGGAGAAGAAGTCGAAAATGTAAATTAGCATTGGAACGCCCATTGACTTACATGGTAATCAATAGTAAAGGTGCATTTACCCCAAAGGAGCCGAAATGAAAAATCATTAAAAATCAGGAATCCGCAGCATTCCCACATAGTAAACAACTTTGTTTGGCCCTTCCATAAGGAACATATCCACCACATGTAAGCTTAATCTGAGTGACGGTTCTGGAGAAGAAGTCAAAAATAGCTATAACACACAAAAATTCATAAAAAATTAGAAAAAATTGCAGCCCCACCTGGTGAACAAATTAACAACAAGGAGTCCCTAGATGTCTTCCTGTGTGATATCAAAGCAATTGGGTAAGCAGTTTCGGAGAAGAAGATTTTTTAAGATTTGTCGAAAAAAAAGAACAAAAAAATTCATTAAAAATCCAAAAATCATTGGAGCATGAACATTTGAACAAAATTGGTAGAAACCCACGCAAGGTACATTGTCACCAAGTTTGAAGTTAATCTGGATCACGGTTTTGGAGAAGAAGTCGAAAATGTGAATTAGCATTAGAATGCCCATTGACTTACATAGTAATCAACAGGAAAGCTGCATTGACCGACAAGTACCCGAATTGAAAAAATCTTTAAAAATCAGGAATCCGCAGCATTCCCACATAGTGAACAACTTTGTTTGAGCCTTTTACAAGGAACATATCCACCATGTTTCAGCTTAATCTGAGTGACGGTTCTGGAGAAGAAGTCGAAAATAGCTATAACACACAAAAATTCATAAAAAATTAGGAAAAAATTGCAGCGCCACCAGGTGAACAAATTAAGAACTAGGAGTCCCAGGGAGTGTTCCTGTGTGATATCAAAGCAGTTGGGTAAGCGGTTTCGGAGAAGAAGATTTTTTAAGATTTACCCAAAAAAGCACAAAAAAATTCATTAAAAATCCAAAAATCACTGGACCGTGACCAATTGAACAAACTTGGTAGAGACCCACCCAAGGCACATCTCCACCAAGTTTAAAGTGAATCTGGGTTAAGGTTTTGGAGAAGAAGTCGAAAATGTGAATTGTGGACGACGGACGGACGGACGACGGACGGACGGACAGACGGACGACGGACCCTCAAAAAACCTCAGCTGACTGACAAGTCAGCTGAGGTAAAAATCAACACCAACCAGGAGTATCTAGAACACAGAGAATCTTACACTGCTGAGATTGACTTACATATACTCATTTCCTCACCAACAACAATCCCGAGCGAGAAAACAAGAGGGCTAGTGAACAACCCGTGCTCAGCTGACCTAGAGATTCATCACACTTGTGGTTCTGTGAACTTGGGATAGGATCAAGGTCACCCATGTACCGAGTCAGTCTGACCTTTATGGAAGAACACTAAGTGCAACATCAAGGTCCCAGTTCAAGTAATTCTGAAGTTATAGTGAAGATCAAAATTCATGTATGTTGCAGTGTGATTGCAGAAATCAGGTCAAGGTCACTCATGTACTGTCTTAGCATGACCTTCATAGAGAAACATTAACATGTGCAACATCAAGGTCCTAAATCAAAACTGATCTCAAGTTAAAAAGTGAACAGTAAATTTCATGTCAGTTGTCCTGTGACCTTGGGAATGAGGCCCAGGTAAAAAAATCACTGGACCATGACAACTTGACCAAAATACGCAGACACTTATAAAAGGTACATCCTTACCAAGTTTGACACAAATCTGGCCAAAATTATTTAAGTTATAACCATTACCATGATTACAAGAAATTCCCATTTTAAACTTTCCTGTTAAAACTTTTTTGAAGATTTTCAAAAATCATAAAAAATCCAAAAATCACTGGAGCGTGACCATTTGAACACATTTGGTAGAGACCCACCAAAGGTACATTGCCACAAAGTTTGAAGTCAATCTCACTGATAGTTGAATCCTAGTTAATTGCAATTATTTACACATTCTAATTTGATATTATCTTGCTCAACCAAAGGTGTTCTTACAGTTTTTCTTTTCTTTTCTTTTTTTTTGGGGGGGGGGGGGGATTATAAAAAATCATAAATTTGGCTTTTCTACATTTAGAGACAGTTTTGATTTTTTTTTTCAGTTCTGAGTTTGTATTGTGCCAGAGTTCTACAATTGGATATCAATTCTTCGCCATGCTTAGGGTAACTTAGTAAGGTGGAGTCATCACCACATGTATATAAAATATATTCAAAGAAATTTGATGTTGTGATTTCACCGATGTAAACAATAATTAACAGATTTCCGTCAAAGGTCATTCACCATATGAAGTGATATCTCCCCCCCCCCCCCCCTTCATTTAAATATCATCAAGGAAACCAGATCAAGGTTTCTTTTTCCCCCAACATTCTTGAATAAATTGCTTTTAAAAAATGGACTTGCTAGCCCATTGACAATGATACACACAAAGCTTTCAGCAATGAAAAAGCCACACTCCCAGCCAGAAGAACTTATGAATGACAGTTACAGGACATGCTGTGTCTGTCAACTGTACATTTCTGTACAAGTGAGCAGAGGTTGTATCTTTTGACCGGGCTTCTTGAACAGACAGCAAGCTGCACTGAGCATGCTCAGGCGAGATGTTGCTTTGGCTCCTTATCTTTCGTGTTTACAGGGTTTACACCAGCAAAGAGTTTACACAGTAAACTTTACATTCGCCAAGAAAATTATCTCTTAAAAATGGACGAGAAGCTGCCAAAGTGACTGATGACTTGATCTTATACAGCGTAACCTGCGGCACATCACCACCAAAATTCCTAATGCTGCTTAGACACTGTGTTCAGTATCAAGAAGATTCTTGAAAGCAGAACATAGAAAACTTGACTGGATAATCCCCCATGTCAACCACGGTCCCTAATACATACTTGTGTGCAGACTTTGGTTCTTGTTTTGTCCCTCACCATGACCCCATAAGAGTTAAAAACGATAGCGCAGCAAGAATGTTTCTTTGGCTCTAATGACTGGAAAAGGCACCTCGCGCAGGGCCTATTTCTTTGCAGACAAAGACAGAGAAAGACTGTTTAAGGGCCTCTTACTGTGGTCCCTTGAACTTGGAACCAGCCAGCTAGTTTTACAAAGGCAGAGAAAGAGTGTTAAAGGGCCTCTTACTGTGGTCCTTTGAACCTGGAACCAGCCAGGTAGTTTTGGCACGACATCAAGTAAGCAATGAGATCAGCCTTATGTAAGAAGTGTGCCACAAAGGTAGCACACTGGTGGACTAAGCAATGAGGCAATCATTTTTTTTTTTGTAAACAGTAAGTCTCATACGAAGACATCACACATGCGTCTACCTCCACCAGTTGACCACATATTTCGCGAAATTACCAGTGCTGATATCAATCGCAACTACTTACATCAAGGTTTCCCAAGAACATGCCGAGTTTCACAAACTGCGCACTTGTGCTGTTGGAGTCTCTTGCAAAATATTGTCTAAAATATATCGCCCTCTTAAGAAAAGTTGGCACGTGTCTTGTTCTATTTCCTTCCTTAAGAAGCTGGCCAACAGCACTAAGTCCTCAATTCAAAGCTTCATTATTTAACATCATTACCTGGACTACTTAAGGGGAAAATGTTCCTTTACACATTACAGGCTCAGTTTGTCAATGGCCCTAATTTCACTTAATGTCCACATAACCTCTGCTGCACAAATATCAGGAGATCTGACAGATGTCATGATTTCTGTTTGAAACCAGTGACTTTGAAGGGACACTGCCCGTCGAGTAACAATGCCTTAAATTGATGTCCCATCAAGTTAAGGACCTTTTTAATCTTGGTATCAAACAACTCCCTGTTGGATAATAACATTTCTGGGCGGAGGGGGTCTGAAGTTTTGAAGAAAAACAAATTCTGCTATATCAGTCTGATTAAATGACCAAACGGAGTGTATGGCATGTCTTGTTGATCTTTTCCTTTATTATTAGAACGGCAGACAGACAGTCAAAATCTTGCATGATACCTGCCAGAATTTTGTTCAACACAGAATTTCAAGATAACCTATTAACAGTGGGTTTCTTTTTTTTTTTTTTTTTTGACACTTCTAAGGCCTAGAATTTATTACATTTTTTTGTGGTATGCATACTTCTTAGAGCTGGGATTAACACACCTTTTTACCCCCTCGGCTTTATTAGCCAACAGGGTATCCTTACAGATGAAACAACTTTGGAGCAAATTGAGCTACTGTCATCAACCTTGTAATGCCCATCTAAGCATCTCATTTGAGGCTTGGCAAAGTTTCATGTTTGATGTTCAACAGAGCCTGACAAATTTTAGTTTGAGGTGGTATTTCACTGGGCCACCAGACTTATACTTTTGATAGCCCAAGCAATAGATATGGTAGACCTGTTGGAGAGCCACTAAACTATACCAGGAGGGTTCAGGGCTTGCCACATTTGCGTGTCAACCATATGCTTGTATATGTGCATACAAATTAACCCAGCAATGATCAAATTAAAACTTAATTGGGGGAAGGGTGCAATTTTTGAATAAAAATCTATATGCTTGCACTTCAAAAAATTGACAGTAGCCCACTGGGCTACCTGATGGTAAATATTCGTAGCTCAGCCACAGAATGTGGTAGTCCCGGGCTTCAGGCCATTGGATTTGTCAAGCCTTGATTCAGCCACCCTGACATATTTTCAAGATCACCAAATATCAGCATATTTTCACCCTTGCAAACACAGTAATTTTTTTAACAAATGGAGCTACCTTTCTGAAACTGAAGTGTCTCATTAAGGTCTTGCATTAGTTTGACATTCAGTGATATTGACCTATTTTCACGTTAACCACGGGTCATAATATTTTTACCCTTGCAGCCGTCAAAACGTGTTCAGTAGAAGTGTGCTGCTCACGGGGGTTTCAAAGGTTGTTCCGACTGTTACATGTTTTTGTCAAAGTCATCAACTCAAAAAGTTGATGATTCGCTGATGTGTTGCCAATCTTTTCAAATCTACGTTCTGGGAACCAGGGCTGGTGCTTTCCATTAGCCAATCATCCATGCACTAATGATTGTGAAATTTGGCTTAAAGGATTTACAACCTTTCAGCCAAATTGACTAAAGAAATTTTTCTTATTGGTTAGCTTCATAATCGGTTTTTCCCTTTTTTATCATTGAACTGCTGCCGATTAGATATTAAATGTTTGAAGATGGGAGCTGACTTTGGCTAACAAGATTTTAGTTTGGCTAAAAGATTCAAGAGATTGTAGCCAAGTTGGCTAATAAAATTCAATCCCCAGTACCAGTCCAGAACTTTGAATACTTAATTTCAAAGAATAAAGGCTGTTGTGTTAACCTTACCATGCTTACCTGTCGTTCATTTAATTTATTCTGTTACTCAAGCCCAAAAAGGTAGTTCAAACAGGCTGTACAAGCCATGATCCACTTTCTATGCACAACCTGGGTAGACCATAGATGAGCATCTCTGCATACCTAGCTTCATGCCACACCAAATTCTTGACCAACCTAGTGATCATGGCCAAGTTTTCTGTGTCAAAAACAGTAAGACAATCTTTGGATGTGAATCACGGCATCCATGTGCTACTAAAACAATTAAATGAGTATTCAGTTAAATTGTAGCCACATTGCAGCTGTGTTGGTATCTAATTACTATGCCTTCATACGTCATAACCAACCTCTTGTATAGACCCCATACAGATGATTGTCTGCAAGTCATGACATACATGCTCTTTACTCTCTGAAATTTTAGGAACTGACCTCTCACTAAGTTACAACTTACAGATAAACTTTACAAGGTACCAGTTACCAGATGCATCCACACTCAGAAAGTCAGATTTTCATTTTTGAAACCATGGTGCCAAGTCATGATATAAAAGTATGGCACCCAAGTAGCCACATGTGGTTTCACTTTCAGTTTCATTTTCTGATCAATTGACATATATGTTGTAATGCAAACACCATGTGAAGCACTTCATGTGGGTTTACCATCAGTAGAGTTTACCCTACCCCACACCCTCCTTGTATTGCCATGCAACCTACCAGCCTACTTATACAACTGCAGGGTTCGCATCAGCTATTAATCACCTGAACAACTGCCCACGATACAAACTAGAGTGAACAGTGTCATTTAGCAATGACACAATAATATACTTCCCCGCCCACCCGAGATAACTTATATATGAGCCTCCCTGAAGAGTGTATCCCCAAGGCATTTGGTATGGTTTGAACATGGGCAGCACATATAAACCCTGAGTTCAGCCCTTCACATAATCCTAATTTGTACATGTATTTATTGCTTTTAAAAATGCATTAAAAATCAGAAAATGATAGAGCACGATGGCAATGCAATATGAACTAACACACATAATGTCAGTAAAATCTACCAAATTTGAAGGACTTCTGCTGGAAAACCTGAGACTAGTTGAGGTCCAGCCCCTTCCATAATATTAACATGTATGTTTACCCATCATTTAAAAAACAAATCAGAAAATCATAGCAGTATCATGCCAATGTAATATGCACTAGCCTAGACCATGCCAACGAAGTGTGCCAAATTTGAAAGTGATTCAATGAAAAACAAGGGACTAGTTGCAGATACAAGTTCAGCACCATCCATAAATGTGAACATGTATATTTACTTAGGATCTGTAAAATTTAAATGAATCATTAAAAATCAGAAAATGAAAGCAGTGACATGGCAATGTTATATATTCACTGGCCCACGTCATGCCAGTTAAGTGTGCAAAGTTTGAAAGGCATCCAATGAAAATCCTGGGACTACTTGCGGATACAAGTTCAGTGTTACGGATGGACGGACGGAATGACAGACATGAGGATTCCAATGTATACTCCACGCGGGAGTACAAATATTTAATACCAATATATTTTATGCATAAATTTGTAATATGTTCGATTTGCCTGCTACTTGGCAGGTATGTACTTAACCCCCTAACAAACTTCGCCGGAGGGCCAACGGACTTTTCACCCGCAAAGAACGTCTGCTCACGTGGCAAACCTTTGATATAAAATGAGGAAGAATAATTGTACAGCATAAAATGGATAAAGTGAAGACTTCTATCTGTGAACAAGAAAATTAAATGGCAACATGTCGTTAGCTGCTCGGTGTCACAACACACTCAACCATTGAAACAAACAATCCCAGCAGTAGCAAGCACTTGAACTTCCCTTTCCTCCTTTCATTTCTAGAAAATTTTTGTCCTTATCATTGCTTATTGCTCACGTTTCCTCGTCTCTTTTTCATGAATACTTGTCTTTATTTTATTTCATTTTGTTTTGTAAAGTTCATGATTTGAATAGTGGCATGTGCAAGCCAAGACCCATTGATTTCCTTCTTCCACACACCCAAACAGAAAAAAAAATCCACAGCCTTCATTGTGTGAAATATCCAGACCAGAATTAGTCCGATTTCATTTCACTTTTAACCAACATGACAGGTACCTTTACATGGTAAAGGATGGCTACACAGAGCAGGACAGCAATGGTATTAATCATGCTATGGATGACACACATGGCTAATCATGTGCTTTCTTTAACACCTTCCCATTCAAATTGGTCTTCCACGATCAGCGACCTAAAATATCTTATTTTGCCTTTCTTTCGTTCAGTCTTGGGCTTTCATCTAAAGCTCAGGAAGAAAAGTATGACTTTCCTGGTGCCATTAGGTTTCTCAGCCTCCGGTCCATAGCTTCACGCCTATGCTCCAGGCGTTCATAACCCTTAAGCCGGCCACGTCATCATCAAGGAAACGCTAAGGACTCCACCTCATAGCATGGTCATGAAAGGGTTAAGAGAACATGCAGCTTGTGTACCTATCAATGGCTGACTAAATGGCAACAAATGGCACCTAGGTTTCCCGTGGGCAGGGTATACTTGAGAGTACATGTGCACTTTATCCACATCCAGACAGGACCGTGATACTGTTGCAAGGTTTTTTTGTTTAAAAGTACTTTACTTGCCGACCACTTTGTAAAACACCTCTTAATTGGTTGCCCTACCTGTCATTCTGCCCACACCATCTAGCCATATACATGACCTGCCTTTTATGACCACCCTACTGCCAGAAAAAAAGAATGGTCTTATACTGCAGGAGACTTGAAAATGCAGGTGCATCAATAATATTAGACACCTTTACAGACTCTGGTATCATGAAAAGGGTTGTCTGGAAAAGTAAGGTGGTATCTGAAGAGAGGTTGTGTATTTACAGTGCTCAGGTACCACACTGTATCTTAAGAGAGGTTGTGTATTTACAGTGCAAAGGTACCACACTGTATCTTAAGAGAGGTGTATTTACAGTGATCAGGTACCACACTGTATCTTATGAGAGGTTGTGTATTTACAGTGCTCAGGTACCACACTGTATCTTAAGAGAGGTTGTGTATTTACAGTGCTCAGGTACCACACTGTATCTTAAGAGAGGTTGTGTATTTACAGTGCTCAGGTACCACACTGTATCTTAAGAGAGGTCATGTATTTACAGTGCTCAGGTACCACACTGTATCTTAAGAGAGGTTGTGTATTTACAGTGCTCAGGTACCACACTGTATCTTATGAGAGGTTGTGTATTTACAATGCTCAGGTACCACACTGTATCTTATGAGAGGTTGTGTATTTACAGTGCTCAGGTACCACACTGTATCTTAAGAGAGGTTGTGTATTTACAGTGCTCAGGTACCACACTGTATCTTAAGAGAGGTTGTGTATTTACAGTGCTCAGGTACCACACTGTATCTTAAGAGAGGTTGTGTATTTACAGTGCTCAGGTACCACACTGTATCTTAAGAGAGGTTGTGTATTTACAGTGCTCAGGTACCACACTGCTCTACTCATCTGGGATGCCATCTCTCTGTCTCTCTCCGTCTCTGCCCACTTCATTTGACCTGATAGACCCCTTCTTATCGCCAAACCTCTCAGCAGGGGCTTAAGGCGGAAGATCTGTAGCCAGTGCACAGTGAGACTGGCTACTTTGAATCAAAATTACCCATTCAATTTTTTCACAAATACAGTAAACCTATGTATCTTCTGATTACTACACATCCATAGATTTATATCCATGTTTTTTTTTTCTGTATTTTCACAGGTAGGATTTTCCCCTATTTCATGCAGAAGTCACACAAAACCAAGATTGAATTCAGTGGTGAGTTCCAAGATTGCGTGAATAAATAAGTTACAAAATTTTAAAGTTGTTCCTAACAGGTTGTTCATTTTCTTTAACAAAATTGCTCCAAGTCATGGAAGGGGTTGTCAAAAAATTCCATATAACTGCTAAGACTGGACCTGGTATTTTTCTTTTGATGTCCGTTGATTTTAATGTGAGAGGGCAATTTGTTTGCTTGTGAGGCTGGATACAAGTTGCAGTGATTGAGCACACAACAGTTCTGACAAAATTGCGTTGAAAGAAAATGTCAATTCTGATGCATTTATGGCTGTAATATGACACATACTCACTTCATTTGTCTTTTGTTTTTATTACTGTGTGAAATAAACTTGTATCTTTACTTCTGTGATGTTGTCAATCAAAAAGCAAGTATATGTAATGGCTTAAAACTCAAGGTTTTTTAACTTGACAACATCAAACATAACCACACTTGGCTTGTTTGGGTGTGGGTTCACATGCAGCTTTCCATATTTGGGACCCAGCAGGTGGATTGTGCTAATCTGTTTTTACAACAATAGAGATTATCAAAGTAGACAGAACAATGGTAGTGATTAGTCTAAAGTAGCCCATTCTTCTCTCCATGGCTAATGGCTTCCTGTTCCCTATGAGTGACCCTTGTTAGTGGCTCACCTGGTTGCCAGGGGTCATGGACTAATGACTGTGCAAACAATGACATGGTTCATTATCATGCCCATACAAACAAAGCCCATGTGGTCAGCATTGCTGAAACTCTTCAGTGTAAATGAAAGTTTTCAGGTCAGTTTTCTCATATAAATTATATTATTCATTTAAACAACTTTGGGTACCCAAGAGCTCAAGGACAGAAGGCTTTTGCATCTTTTGAGAGCTGTATAATATAAATATAAATAATAATAATAATAAAAACTTTCATATATTTATACCTGTACTTACAGTGAGGTAACAAATTGTCTCATATGGCCATAAACAGCAGGTGCCATTGCATTTCTATTTGAATGCATTACCCCCCCCCAAAAAAAATAATAATTGCCAAGTAAAAATAAGATATTCATTGTGAATCATGTGCATGATATATTAGGCCTGAAGACCTATAAATGTCAGTTAAGTACACACAGGGAAACCTATCTTCAGAGACCACCACAAGGGATGATCGAATCGAATCTCCTTCCAGTAGTCTCCAAAGACAGGGATCATTGTATGTACCCAAAATGACATTTTCCTTGTGCTCGTATCAAGTAAAGTGGTAGTAGGGCCTAAACACACATCTATGGATAATCAAATTGTGGTCTTTTCAACACAGGTGGCCTTTCATAGGAGGCAAAAAAAACCATGAAATGTACTGAGTGCAGAATCTTAATTTGATTAAACAGCATCGGTAATCTTTTGAAATATTTTTCAGGTTAAACAATAATGTTTGTGAAATATATGTCTTACGACTAAGTTACGAAGATCAATGGCTATGTGTATGCTATGTCAATTTCTGGTTTCTATTACTCTGGAGTCAAGGTAGAGTTCACAGTCAGTGTGAACTGTGCCTTCAGCAATCATTGACTTGTCACAATGGCTTCCTCGGGACATGCTGCATTAATCCACGTTTCCATACACAGGTCTTTGTAGTGATTTATGCATTACCTGTGTCTGTGGTGCACAAACAGCAATTTATATGGAATAGCCCCATTGTTTTTCCATGTACATGAATTGCACATTGCAAGGTGCACTGTGTATATATCTGATTATATTACTACCTGCACTGTTGGATATATGTTCTATTCAATACAGCTATGCAATACACAACACATAATATATGCATGTGCATGGAAACCTGGCGTTTTACGTTATAAATTGACAGGTGAATGAAAATCTTGAATTCAAAGCCCCACTCAAATAATCCTGCCAGGTCACAGGCAACCACAGAATTAATAAACCAATTTTTATACATACCATAAATGGACTGTTTTGACCAGGATCTTAAATTGTAAGCTACCAAAATAACATGCATACTGAACTCAATACAGAAATTATACATTTTAGTTCAGGCTGGTTGTCTGAGCTTTTTTTCCACCACCCTTTATACATCTATAGATGTATTCCTTGTGTTTGAGCATATTATTATTAAATCTGTATTTCATACAAATATCATTAATCAAGAAGAAAGAAACAAAAGAGATGACACTTATCACAAGTCAAAAAAGAAAAGAAAAAGAAAACAAGCCTAACATCCATAAGTTATTCACAGGTTCATAATTGAACATGTTCGGCCCTTAAAGAGTTAAATTGAGTCAATGAACCCATGTCAAGGAAAGCTATTGACATGGAGCATGTGATCTTAACTGGTTTCATCAACATTTCTCAGCCTCTCTTATTTGTTACTGTTGAAATTAGTTTAGCACTCTGAAGCAGACATTTGACCACCAGCCAGTTTAAAGGAAAAGGGTTAAATTTGCCCTGCCCAAAAGTTGGCTGAAGTCTTATTTTTTTCTGGGAAATAACCTGTATTTTAAGAATACCTGCAATACAAGATCCTTTTTGCTGGCAGCAATGGTGATCTTAAACAGCAGGTACCTAGCACTATACCCGTAGGCCTCTAAAAGCTAACACTACCACGTCCTTTTGGATATTATAACAGTTTAAAGAATATATCACCCATAAAGCTAATCGATATATCTATACAAAAACAGATACCAGCTGAACTTCACAGGGGAAACATTGTAAGTTAGTGAAAATGACATAATAACACAGTTATAGCACTTTGTTTTTTGACCATGGAACTGCTGGGTCTTACCATTTCACAGTTTCCAAATACAGTGCTCCTTCTTTATAATGCTGGTGTTGGGTCCACAGGGTATACCGTGTTATAGCAAAACCACCTTATACCACAGGGGCGTTTAACATAGAAGTACAGTGCAACCTGTTTTGACAGACAACTGGGAGGAAAGACCACCTGCTTTGCCACACCATGTTTACCATGTCCCTTTTGTCATTTTTCTCATGTTATTGCACCTCTGTTGTGAGACCACCTGCTTTATCTGACCACTTTTTGGCCTGCCCTAGGGGTGGTCTCTCAAAACAGGGATTACTGTAATGGGAAAACTACTTGAGTGGGAGCAATGGTACCCACCATGTTATATCAGAAACCACCCTGTTATGAGGGGTGTTATAAAGAGGGAAAACTATATTTTGTCATTTCAACAGAAAGTGTGTAGTAATGACAAACAGACTGTGTAGAAAATTGTGATTAGAAACCAACTATCTCTGACACTGAAGCGAACAGCTGCCTGACTGGCAAAATCAAAAGAATATTCCAAATAATCAATCGACAATTTGATCGGCCCAATACTGGTCATACTTTCAGTTCTGTTGCTCTGAATGCCTTGTCAGGAATTTCATTTAATGCATGAAATTTGCTGTCCTTGCGTTTCGTATGACAAGTCACATTTTGAGACCTGATTTTTTAACAAGTTTGTAATTTATAGAGATCCATCATCATTAATGACACCCTTGGACAACCGCTTTGCTCGATCATTGATCAAAAGCAACACCGTCTCTTTTTCAAATATAGATAACGGCACTAGCAGCATAACAGACCACTGATCATAAAGTTCACAAATAATTCCAAGTACACATCTGTGCAACAAAGTAGCCTACTGGTTCATCTGTTACGGTTTCACCCTATGCAATCATTCACTTTGTATGCTGTGGATAATGAATCACTGAGTTTATCTTTGTAGATGTATTTTGATATTCTAAAATTAGGGATGTGACCTTAAGTGAAATTGTATCACAACAGAAGGAAAAAATGGTACTACTTTCTGCATGGGTACTCCGTCAAAATTGAATATAACTTTCTGCTGTATTTTTTTTTTTTTAGTTTATTTGCTGTCCCTGAATATAATATGTTCTTTCAAAGTTTTGGTACATATATATGCTCAGTCGTTTCATTGGTTTTTCCTCCCACAATGTTTGGCAATATGTCTATGTCTCCAGGGACTATTCTGACCAAAAGCCAAATGCTAATTTATTTTTCATTTGGTTAAACAGTGTGTAATTGTCTAAATTGTACTGAAATGAATTATTCAAGGACTACAACAGAATCTCCGTATTACCAATTTCTCAAACAGACTTTTGAAGTCTAGATCCACCCCTGGTCTATCGCTGATAGACTGTAGACTTTTGAAAGCTGAATTTAGGGTATTGGGAATGCGGACTCATAAATGACAGACACACACAGAGTAGTTTTTTCAATATAGTGCAACCTCAATTATAATGACACCGTTTGTTCTGCAAAATATATTGATCAGCAATCTGAATATGTCCGATAAGTGAATCAAATAGTGAAGAAATAATAAACATTTAATCACTCTAAAACTTCTGTGATGAAGTGATTTTGTCCGATATAGGAGTGTCACCAGAATGAGTTTTCATTGTACAAGAAACTGGTAAACACTTTTTTACACACACACACGCACCAAACATTTGAGCACACCTTTCACTACTTCATTCACTGTGGGCATAATTTGTCGCACACAACACCAGGAATTTTTTTTTTACAATTTGATTGGTGTAAGGTACTGAAGTATTCATTATACACACCTCTATCAACAAATTTTCTATAATTTGAAAATAAAAAAAAAACAAAAACAAAAAAAAAAAAAAACCGCACCCATGAAATTTATAGCAATGCCACACAAATAAATCTGTAAAGCTATCATAGCCTCCACATGTTCAGTGTACATGTGTGGGCCCAAAGAAAAGATTGTGAGTCTGCACATATGTAGACCCAAATGTGAAACTGTTAAACTCTATTTCTGTGACTTTTATTTGCTTTTGATAGTGATGGGCAAGACCAGAGGTTCAGGTTCTCATCCACTAGAGGTCCCTTTAATCAGCAGAGAGAGGGCTGAATATTGTCCTAACATTGTACATGTATTGCAGTAGGTACCTTGAACTGAAAAACTTCACTCTGGACAGACAATTTAATTTATGAAAGTAAATCCAAATGAAATATACATAGATAGTGAAATGCTGAATATTTATACAAGCTGAATAAAAATCTCAACACCCATTTGGCTCTGTTTTGATATGCTTGCATAACCAAAATATAGATGTCTCTCTTTTAAAACACTACCTGCCTTTTAAGACATGTAATTAGGTCCATGGTGCTACCCAGTGTTTCTGTCAATGCATGCAGAATTTTGTGTGAGACCAACTGTAACATTAACTGTCATATATGTAATAAGCCATAATCATTTAAACTCTATATATTTCTTCTGTCGTTTGGTCTACTTAAATTTATTTTGCGTGCAGTGTATGAATCACTGTTAAGTACTGTAATAAATTTATGTATCTTGAGGGTGGCCTGCACGACAGCGACTCACTGGAGTCTTAGTGCAGAGTCTCCCGGTTTAAACACCTGAAGACTATACTATGTACACAATATATATTTAGACCGAATAAAGCAACTGTCAACTGTGTATTATATGCAGATCAAAGGATAATCATGTAAAAAAAAATAATAAATCTTTGCTCATCTGGTACAGCAATGAAATAAATTTGAAAAAGAAAAAATAATGTAACAAGATTGAAGGATTTAGGTTAATATTAATATACATGTACAAGAAGACCCCTGGTCCAGATCACCCAGACTTAAGCTTTCAGCATTATCCAGACCATCAGACAAATGCAGTTCCATTTTTTTTTGTTTCCACTCATATTATAGTATTGATTTCCAAATGCAATTTTTTATTATTTTTTCCAGATGGTGATTCCAGGAGACCAGGTGGTAGAAAACTTGGCAAAAAAAAAAAAAAAATAATAATAATCCATATATAAAAAAAAAATGTTGTCAAAGGAGATTACAGACAATTAATTACTGCAAGCAACGAGATTTAATACTTAACGAGAAAGATGACATTCACTATAATATTTATCTTTCCACCTCAGCAGCTGAGTGAAGCAGATTCAGAATTTGTTGCAGAAACAAAAAGACGAGTGGCCAGTGCAACAGAGAGCACTGTGACCTGACAATCAGCTCATGCATGCAAGCAATGTTGCATGAAGAAGTTGACAGTTGTTCTGTGATCACACTCAGAAACTACTGCTGGTTATTCATTGCAGCAAGACAAAATACTTAGGGTCTTTGTTTTCATCAAAACCATGACAAACAATTTATCTCTCCGCCACACCAAAGCGCAAATCAACATTCTTGATGGCAGCAAAGGGAATCCATACACCACACAGACACAGCAGCAGTGCAAATTGTATTTTACTTATTTGCAAACGTGCTTGCTCAACAGACTTGGCGACCATGACTGAAACTTGACAATTTCATTATGACAGGACCAGTTCACTTTTTTGGGCAAATGGATACTACAAAGACCTTGTTAACTATATTAATTATACACCATCTTTTCGTTCGCTTCAAATGAAAAGAATTGGAGAAATAAACAGAAAGTAATGCCACATTTCAACCAAGCATGTCACTTGTTTGTGTTGTCTAATATACAAGTGCATAAAAATGCCTTATGTTAAGCAGCGTATGATCCAAATTTAGAAAACAAAGGATACTGAATGGAGCCCCTAAAAAAGGTGTCACCTAATGGCAAAAAAAAAACAAAACAAAACAAAACAAACAAAAAAACATTATGAATGTCCCTACAAAAAAATAAACTCGAACAGAAACACTGCTACATGTTTCATGTTTGACTTCCAGTAAGGGCCAATCTGCTTTATCATGTTAATGTGACCACTTTCGGACCTGCCCCGCAAGTGGGTGCTCTCTCAAAGAGTAGACTACTGTTATGATTCTAGTTATGATCATAAAATTATTGACATGATTTCACACTGAAACTGCATCAATGCATACATGTAGATGTAGCCAACATCTACAAACCCAAAACACATGAAAAAGTTGGTCAACTGAGATACCAGAAATCTATAACCCCTATCGCAGTCAATGCTTTTTCATCATTTAGGGTCATGAATGTGCATATACACAGAACCATACAAGCATAGCTTCATGTTAGCTCTGCATACAGAGTTAAAATGTGTTTACCAAGGCCAGCATGGAAAATTGCTCTGTGTAGCATTATTCCTTCCTCCATAATAGCATATATAGTGTCAAATGCTTTCTTCTCATTTTAAGCCTTTTTTATACATCTACATAATTACAAAATTTAATACACCCATAATAAATGCCTCCCGATCAATGAAAAAACAATTTTACTAGCTCCCTCATGCATTACCAAAACAATGACCACAGTATTTCTCACAACTTAAAATTCCCTAAATAATTAATTACTCTATTATTTTATTTGTTTCAGCACTTTTAAAATGTCACACATACAATATTTAAACAAACATGAGGCGACGCAAAACATTATAGTTTGCAAATAAAAACAAAATGCCACACACTGGCTACAAAGGTTCCATTTACAGTGTCATGTGTCAATAGGGAAAATCAAGATCAACTGGTTTATGTGGGTAGGCAGGCAGGCTAGGTATGTGTATTTCCATTGTAATTTGCACCTATGCATCTTTAATGCCACTCTGCCTAGAAACACCAAATTTGTTGTGGCAAATGGTTGTATACAGTATTGGTAAAACCCTCCTGTAAAGTTGATACATTTTGCTACAAAACTATTCAATGTATTGAATGTTACTTTAAAATAGGATCTTGTGGGGATACAAGTCCTCCAGCCCACAAGAATTTTGTGTATTGGGTTGTGCACCCAGCCAAATACACATAAAATTGCTAATTGTGACCTCTCCTACACTGTGCACACGGAGAAAAAAATATGCTAGTAGTAGTACATCATAGATGTATGAACTCACCTAAAGTGTAAACTTTAAACTTACAACAAATTCATGGCATCATGCTAGTCATATTTCATGTATAAATTTATGCAGGTTGACACATGTTGCAAATTGTGCCTGATTATGTTTTTTGGTGCAAACTGTGGTGATGTACTATTCATAGAGCAGGCCTCTGGATGAACACACAAACCAATGGTGCCAAGCAGTGAAAGGATCCCGAAGCCTCCGCAGTGTACGACTCCGCTGATAATGTGTAATCATGGTCATAAATTGAACTGCTCAAAAGTTAAACCTTTGACGATAAGTGGCAGTCAGACAACTGGATTTGTCACAAATAAATCTAATGAACAACTGGCATTACCACAGGTTTGATTGTTTTATGCAACGACGGCTGGTCGAGCCTACCAACTCCTGGCCCTTGGTCAGTGTATGAACGTTTCTGTGTACCCGCACAGAAGTACTTCTTTTTTTTTTTTTGCTGCTAAATGCCAAACATTGTAGCAAAAACCTCCTCTGTGTGACACAAATATCTACAAGTTGACGTAAACTGCCCTAATTTGGATAGAATTACATGGCCTGTATTCTGCCAATGAAGTCAGAACTGCAAACAGTCCCCGATGTTGTTTTCACGAACATTTCGTGCACTGGCCCGGCCAGGCAGAAACGTCCCACAACAAACTTTGTCTACATTCAACACCGAACTTACCAAGATTTAAACCAGACACTGAACTGTCCTCGTTATCCCAACATTGTAACCATAATCCACCAGCATTATCACTAATCGATGGACTGCGTTCTGAACTAGTATTGTCCATTTCCATCTTCACTTTTGGAGCAAATCCGACTGTACCCTATTGGCGGCCATTTTGTTTTGGTGAATGAAACTCGATACCCTCGCAGGGGGTGGACCAACGCAAAGAGTAAGAGCCAATTAATTGGGTCCCAATTCTATTGTATTCGTGGGGGAGTTATTCGGTTGAACGGTAAAGTTTAGGCTTGTGTCCCAAATTGATCCCATCTGGAAACATCTTTTCTCTTCATCACATCACTTGCTTTATGAAGATCGTTATGTCTTAAATCTTTTTGGAGAACGGTTACTGTCATCCACAAAAGTTTTGATTGCGAGGGAGTGCAAAAGAAGAGCCAGGTGGTCAACAGGGCAAATCCAGAAAATGGGACTAGGCATATTATCCAAAATCTAAATCGGGAAACAGCAAATACTGCGCCGACTGAACATATTGAATTTACCTCGGGTAAACCATGAAAAACGTATTTGCGAGGCGGAGAGATTATACTTCCTCGTTAGGCGCACATTATTGGGGAAATGTAAATATTATGCAAATTTTACATCACTTTTTATTGCCTTACCCAGCAGTTAATGCATTTTGACAAACAAACAAAAATAACGATTTAATTTTTAAAATGGGACCTGAAATACTTTTATTACCTTTGTAAGTGACAAGTTTATTGGTCAAAATATAAAACAATTTAATAGTATGTTGGAGATCACGTGTATTTTACATTTCAGCCATAGAAATTCCAGGAGGTATATATATATATATACATATGTATATATATTGGATTCTTCATAGGGCACATCCCTCTCGGCCATTGCTGACTTCTCTCGTATCAGTTATGTACTGACTTATTCTTTGAAATTTTAAAATGAAACAAAATGAGCACATTCGTCTTCCAGATGACAAATACTCATGCAAACGATACAACGTTTTCTGCATTAATTTTTCCGCCGAAATGCACCTATAGCACAATCCAATAAATTGACATTGGAATGGTACCTCTATCTATCATAGTTTTGAAGGGATTCAAAATTCAAATTTGATAAATTGGCCTGATTTGCATTAATTTAAATGCTACAACTTTGTTTGTGATTCATTGGAATCAGCTTTAGCATAAACCAGTACTTCAATGTTGAAGTAACACCTCTATCTCTAATAGTTTGAAGATATTTAAAATATATTTTTCTTTTTTAGTATTTGCCTAATTTGCATAAATATAAATGCAACAACTTTAGTTCATGATTCATCAGATGTACTTATGGCACAATCCTATAATTCAAAGTATATGTGGCACCTTTATCTGTAATAGTTTTTAAGATATTCAAGAATAAAATTTTGTGAGTTTGCCTAATTTGCATAAATTAAAATGCTACGACATTGGCTCATTATTCATTCGATGCTCCTGTGGGTCAAACCTGTCAATTTAAGTTGGAATGGCACCTCTATTTATAATAGTTTTGAAGATATTCAACATTTTAATTTTCCAGTTGCCCTTAGTTAGCACAAGTTATAATTCTAGAACTTTGAATGTGCACGTCTGGTGTCCTAATTTCCGAAGGGATATTGATGTACTTGAGAAGGTGCCAAAGAGATCAAAGAGAGCCACGAAACTAGTGCCTGAAATCGCAAGCTTACCATATGTGGAGAGATTAAGAGAACTTACGACCGTAGAGTGAGAGGTGATATGATTGAGGTTTTTAAGTGAAGGCATAACATGAAAATGTAAACTGGCAATATTTTTTGGCTGAGACAGCATGCCAAGGATTAAGAGGTCACCCCTTTACTTTTGAAGTAAAGAGTTTTAGACTTAATGTAAGGAAATCCTTTTTTTATTCCCGCACGGTATGCCTGTGGAATAGTCTATCTGATCACTTGGTTAATGCTCCAAGCGTAAACATCTTCAAAAGCATGCATTGTATGGTGCCTATTAAAATGGTTCTTGAGCTTACGTAATACGTCTTTTGTAATTGATCATGCACTGACCATTCAGATATTGTTTCAGAGGGGTTGCACAAAATTTAATATATACCGGCAATTTTAATATGTTCTTATTTTGTGTCAATTTGGATTTGATATATGTGTTGTAACCCATCATGTTCTGCTCACAATTTTGTTTCACACTAATAAAATGAATTATGATTTTTTTTTCACTCTCCATTAGATTGACTGATGTCTCAAACCTATATGTGTAAATAAAAATTTGCGTCTATGTATAATAGTTTTGAAGATAAAGAGCTTTTAAAATTTTAATTGCCCCTAATTTGCATAATTTAAACATCATGACTATTCCAAACGATATAGTAGGTTAATCACGATTGGAATAGTATCATCATGACAATTTCAATCGACATGGCAGGTTGCTGGCTTTCGGAAGAACAGCATCCGAGAAAAATTTCGGGCAAACTCGGTCGTAGAGAGGAAAGAAAGAAAAAAGAATTCTTGGAAAAACAAAATTTCTGGGTTCGAACCCAGACAGAACTGCCATTAAAAAAACAAACAAACAAAAAACATTCAAGTTGCAGGCTTCTACAGTTTCCGCAAAGCCTTCTCATGGCAATGCGCTTAAACGTGCCCGCGGGTAAAAAAGAGAAAGCTGTCGACATCCGGGCCATTCGTATCTTTTCTGAATTTACAGGCATGCTGATGCTCGAATGGAAGGTGTTTTTTTTTTTTTCGGGGAGTTTTGAATCTGAAATCACCATAATAATTCAAGTCAACACAAGTTCAAAGTTTCAAGTTTTATTCGGCATGAAATCTAGTACAATCAGGCATGTGCCTGAAGACTTGTGATCAGCACTGCATGGGGAGTTCAATGAATACATACATACATACATACATACATACATACATACATACATACATACATACATACGTACATGTGTGTAAAATACCATTATATTTTTTTACCATCTTTGTTAAATTTCCCCAAGCGAAAAAATACAATATACATTTGGACACAATCAGTGCTTGTAGAGCACAGAAGATATCTAGAGGGAGATACAACTTTTATAAATACAGTACAAGATGCGCTAAAAGTATCAAGTTAAAAGCGAACCTATCTTTAATATAATATTATAATATAGGTGCATAATTTCAAGTGATTATTTCATGTCTTCCAAACTTTTTAAAACTGTTTTGAAGAATATACACAGTGAAGTATGCACATTAAGACTAATCGCTTAGTTTAACAATCTCCTTGTCAAAGTACCAATAATGTTTCTGTTTCTGAGTTTGTATTCCGTATTGAGACCGCTCTTCTGTTCAGATGCTTTTTCTCCAGTCCCACGGGTAGTCTTAATAGAGAGGTCACAATGCATACTACCCATAAATCAAGCAGCATTATGTACATTATGTTTAATATTGACGTCGAGAAATCATATTAACTAAAAATATATGGCTGATTGTATGTTTCGACAAGTGTGGAAACCGTTTTGACAAATTGTGACAACTGACGGCACATTTCCCGACGTTATTTCAGCTGTGACAGAATGTGCTTGCATCACAAGGAACATCAAATTTTCAATAAGTTGAAAATACAAAATTTGTGTCGTGTGCTGAGCCATTGTAAATTTACTTGTTTACTTGTTATGGGTAAACATCATTGCATCATATCAGCCGTCAAAACAAGGAAACAGTGGTAACTTCCTAACTGTAGCGTATGTAAAGGCATCCGTCCGAAATACATGTTGCAAATGGATGAATAAACCTTTATTGGCTGCACCTCAGGTACAAAATATGAGATATTTTGCCTGATTAACACAAAGGTTCTAGTAAATATTGAATAATTTTAGACAGAATTCACCAAATTTGTCACTTCTATTTTGCCAGATATCTTAACAACCAATTGCCTTAAAGGTGTGAACCAAGGCACTTTTTATGTGGCATTTCACAATTGTTTAAGTACATATGCATCATATATGAAACTGTCGGGGGCAATATTTATTATACGGCACTTAAAAAAGAAAAAAATGCTCGAGTAAGTATCTGAGGAAAATGTGGACATTCTCCTGTTGCTCTTGGCGCAACGTTTGATAAGATGTAGTGACAGGGAAGTGCTGCCCTCTTGTGTCCACCTGCACAATCAGTACTTGCTTTCCTTTTTCCGTTCGGCTGATGTTCAATGAAATTATATTTAGCCACCATTTTTTTTTGGGGGGGGGGGGAGGGGGGGGGGGACAAAATTATGTATTTTACATCGAGACACTATAAGACTAAGCTGATTGAATGATGCTAAGTTTACATCATTATTCTCTATGCAGAGACTTATTTTTGTGTCTTGCTATGCGTAAATATACAGGCGCAACTGTGTTCCGAAAACTTGAGACGGATCTTCTTTGACGTTTTCTAATTCCAAAATAAAGGAAATTTTCTTCAACGTTTATCTTAACAAACAAAAATTTTAAATGAAGTTAAACAAATAATTGCATTAACAGATCGCCCAGCTGAGATTAATATGAAAACGTCATCTATCACAATTCCTGTTATTGAAAAGGAAAATTGTTTTGGGAACATGTCTATTTTGTTTTCAAAATATAATTGATGCGGTTTCCATTCCACCTTCTACCTGTAATCATAATACTCATTTGCTGCCCTTCTGTGATTGAGACGTTGATGCAGAAATATAGATCTACGATAAGAATATTTGAACAACCAAGGAAGTCTCTGATCACTCGAACTTAGCTGAGTTAGAAAAGATTTGCTCTGAGGCGGACACGAAACCTGGGTTCCTCCAAATTGGTTTCCTCTGTAAGCTACACGAGACAAAGCGGAGATGGTGCAAGAAATGATATACATGTACTGGGTTTATAAGCCTGAGTAACAGCCTTTCTTCCTTTCCCCTTCTTCTATTCCTCCGTTTTATATTTCTCTCGTATTCTATATGTCTGCTGTCTTTCAATCAATTAAATTACTTTTTACTGCTATGAGTTATGCATAATATACCTGGCAACATCTTTCATAGTGTAATTCAATTTTGAACTGACCTGCTTGAACAATGATCTCCGAGCGTCTATGGTGTGGGTCAGCTTGCACCACAAGATCAAAATAGAAAAGCATTCTACGAAAAGGGAATTCTGTACATCGATTTGGGAAAAACAGTAAGTATCAACAAGGTAACAATCAGGTAACGGCATCACAGTACACACACACACACACACACACACACACACACACACACATACATACATATATATGTGTGTGTACATATATATATATGTATGTATATATATATATATATATATATATATATATATATATATATATATATATATATATATATATATATATATATATATATATATATATATATATCCGGCAGCGTACATATATCCCTCCCGTTATTAATCTTATAAATACGAAAACCGGACAATTATCCCATCCTCCGAGGTACAGTTATTCATCCTTCATTTACTATTTCAACCATTGTGCACGAGTTGTACATATATCTTGACACTGTTCGTGCAAACTAGTTCCATCGGCGAGGTAGATGACGTTCATTCTGATACAGCTGGCCCTAGTATGTTAACTTCCAGGAAATTGTGTCGGTACATGGTTTAGCTCTAGCTGGTTTTCACTCTCTCAGCCCCAAGTTTGGCAAGGTTCATTGTTCTCTGAATTAACATAGCGATAAACGATTTTTTTTTTTTTGCATACCAGGCTTTTTTTATTCAAGTACTAGCATGGCTACAGTTGCGTGAGACCATATGGATGCCCGAGGTCAACAGCTTTCGTCGGCGCAATGAGTGCCGAGTACGCCGAGGAAACCTGTTCACTCTGTCAAATTGAAATTAACTCTTTCAGTGCCAGGTACGTCTAAAGTTGATCTACTGAATTATCACTAGGATCTCAGATTCGTATTCCTGGTAAAAAGCCCTTTCATTCAAATACCAGCATTCCTATAGTTCCAGCACAAATTTCCTAAGTCAACAGCTTTTCTGGGCGCGCATTGGGCGCAATGCGCGCCAAGAAAAGCTGTTGACTCAGTGCAAAATTTGGCACTTAAAAAGTTCAGAATTAATATGGGAGACATGTAATTATGAAATAAGAATACTGACGATTAGGCGTGTATATAATATATATGAACAAATAACAGTTTGATGTAAATTTCATGTTAGGCGTGATCAACGCATATCCCCAAGCTACCAATGCGTGGAAAACTAGTCTTGTAAGTTGTACGAACCCACTGTGTTGATATCATGTATACAACTTCCTGCAAAAGGTATATTTTGAACCCATCATGGGTTAACCCCGTTCCATTTGTGCCTCCGCTGTAGAAGCGCAATATTTCTAATTTTCTCTTTATTTATTATGTCAATATACGAACACAGACGTTCTGTTTTCTTTCTTTCTTTCTTTCTTTCTTTCTTTCTTTCTTTCTTTCTTTCTTTCTTTCTTTCTTTCTTTCTTTCTTTCTTTCTTCCTTTCTTTAAATTTAATTACCACCACAATACCCATTCCAATATGGAGTTGGTTACTATGAACTGATTGCGCACCATTTATGGCTTTAATTTCCGTTTTCATATGACAAAAATTTTACCGCCATGTTACCAACACCACAAAATAGTCATTCTGAGAGAGAGAGAGAGAGAGAGAGAGAGAGAGAGAGAGAGAGAGAGAGAGAGAGAGAAAGACAGTACTGTACTCCCGCCCCGCCCCCCCCCCCCCAAAAAAAAAAATCAGGAAAATATTTCCTTCTTATGAAAGAAAAATCAGTCATGAAACAAACTTTTATCCAGACCCTAGTCAAAAGCACATTTTTCCATCATGAAGAAATTGAAAGAGTCACGCAGTTCAAATCTTTCAAAACTGTTAGTTTAAACATATTTTATTTCACCGAATAAAAAGGGATTGGAGAAAAAGTGTAGAGCACTTACGCCCATACATGAACTCCTCTCCGCGTACATCAAATCAGTTTCATAATTTCATCAACAAGATGGTGGATAATGGTAAATTGATAATGTGCACACGACTGAAGAACTGTTTCGCACCGACAAGAAGGGACAACGCACGTGGTACGGGAAGAGTCCTAAAGTCTTAACTTGGAAGGTGAACGAAAGAAAGTCTGCCAAAGCGCCTGCTTTTTGCCCTGGTAAATTCAACATGCATGGCATTATACACACAAACGCGCTTTTGGTAATGCGTTCATAAAATTGTATTCCTCAAAATATTGTCTTTTTTGCCACTCTTGTGTGTAGACGCGTCTTTTGCCAGCCGCATGCATGAATTTTGGTGGCTGGAGGCCCAGGCACAAAACTTAACTCTCAGAGAGGGTTTACATCGACCATTGACTTCAAAACTCGACTGTTTCATCAATTTTTATTAAATATCGTCCTTTCTCAAAATATTTTCAATACAAATTTCCGGGAAGGCTTACCAGGATAACATACCAATATCAAAATCGTTTCCTCGGCACACCCTCGGCGCTTAGCGCCCAACTGGCGCCCAGGAAAGCTGTTAATTCAGTTTAATAATATGACCTGTTAAAGGTAAACTTGACTTGAACCATGTTGCCGAATTTGCATATGTTGGTAATCATGTTCAGTTGAGGAAAGCTGTTGACTCGGTGCAAACGTGGCAACGAAAGGGTTAAGACAATATTTCGCTAAACCACATGTCAGGGATTACAAACGGTCGCAGTGTCACTCATTAATCCACGTCATCAGCAGATAATAAAATACCGCAGCATTTACTTTATACACCAACGCCTGCGCCTGCCATTCATTTAAAGATTTTCCCAAATCAGCAAAAGTACACGCTGTTCAACTTTGGATTTGAGCAACCATATTGAGGTGAATGAAAAAGTTTTTCCTCCGGGCAGTAATAGGGCGCAGTCCAGTTTAGATGACGCATATCTGTTGAAGGCACACCCTGACTTTGGGTTTCATAAAGTTGGCGGAAATTTACAGACCAGAGCTGCTCCAACTTGTAGGACTGTTATGGCATAAGCCTTGAACAATGACTTTGTGTTTGGCTTTTTGTTTTTTCTTTGGGGGTGAGGTGGGAGGGGGTTGGGGGTGGTTAAACATATGAGAGGGAGATCGTAGCCCTGTTGGACCAGTTTGCGAAATGCTTTATATTGGAGGCATGCCAGTAGGGATTTTCTGGCTGACCCACGCGTTTATCTGACCAACACGACGTAGATTATGTAATCTAACATTTTATTACCTGCGTGTATATGTGACGCATAGCGGGTATCGCTATGCCCCCCCCTCCGTACTCCATTAAAGGGGTAGTTTTCACCCAATCAGCTACTATTAAGTATAAGTTTGTGACCGTTGGCATTTTGGTACAATTTCTTGACACATCGTCATATCAATTATGGTCGCCTACCTTACATGACAAAACCCCAATCGGAAGCAGCTTCCCGACCTCACGAATTCGGGGCTGGACAAAAAAATATTGTAATACAACCCGCATCTTGCATGGAGAGCTCACGGTATCAATGTTTCAGTCCATGAAGTTGGTTGAATGAGTTTTTAAGAATTGACTGTCGTTTTAAAATTCCTGTCATGTTTGGTCTTTTGAGTCTATATTTTCGAAAGAACAGAATTCGTCTGTAGTGATCAGTGTGTCATCCAGGACCTTTGTATTGAATATGTGAGCGGTTACTGATCTTGTTATGATTAAGAGTAATTCAGAATTATGAACAGAATACAATTAAACATTTGTGCCACAAAGTATTGTAAACCAGTGGTGCAATCCGTGTCTAGTTTGCAGACAGATAAATTTTCTTTCATTCCCATTGGATCCAAAGAAAGGAAAGTTGTAGATGTAAAAATAAAAAACAAAACAAAAACAAAAACAAAAACAAAAACAAAACAAAACACAACATAAAAACAAAACAAACAAACAAAAACAAAAAAAAAAAAAACAAAAAACAAAAACAAAAACAAAAACAAAAAACCCCCCACCCCCCAAAAAAATCCACAAGTTTATCTCCTAGAATAATGATGACTAACCTTAAAACTATATTATAGCAAATATTTATACCAAAATGAACGTGCTGAATAACGAAAACGTTTAAACTAATTATAGATATAGAGGTGTCATTTCATGCTCCATTCATACCTGTATGTTAGTGCTATGTGCACATCCAATGAACAGTGACTGAAAACAGTCAGATTTTAATTTCTGCAAATCTCGGACAAAACATACAATTGAAGTGTTTAATAATGATGAATATCTTTAAAATTATTATAAATAGAAATACCTTTCCAACCTCAATCTATATCTTTGCGTTATGCGTGCATTCACTGAACAGTATTGTGCTTTTTAGGCCAGTACAAAAGCTTTTAATGTCAAATTACTATAAGACTATTATAGATGGAGTTTCAATTCAAAAATAAATTCATATCTTTGTGCTATATATAGGCATAAGTAGTATATACTATACTATACTATACTATACTATTGGCACAATTACTATTGCTATTTAAAAGTGTAAACTTTTAATTTTCACACACACATTTGCTGTGAAGCAAGTCCTTGTTTTTAGCTTTGTTCTGTGTTTACATTATTTTTAACTGTCAAGAACCTACTTCGGTCCATATTGTTCCATCTTAAGGGGTAGAGTTACGGATGAATCAGTAAAGGAATCATCGAGTTATATGTCGGTATCGGCAATATACAAGACCAACAATTTGTCACTTCTGGTGGGTTTTTTAATATTTTTTGACATGCCTTCGAGATTCATTTTACACAATCTACATGTAAATACGTCTGGGTGCAAACTATTGAATAGAACGGCAAACACAATGATTAATGATAAATGAAAATAATCTTTTCATCTAACGTTCCGAGAGAACTCCCTTTGAGGGTAGAACGCCTCAGTGATTGAGCGTCTTTTCACACAGTACCTTTTGTTGCGAGGTATAATTGGCGGTGCGGTATGTCCTTTTACAACCAAGGTGAAACATATCGCACCATTTGCCAATTGATACACTGCACATGTGTATATTTAAATTTCACCCATAAAGACAAGATCAATACCGAAGAGAAGATAATGTAGCCATTTCTATAGCCATGTTATTTTTGTAACATTGGCATTAAAATGAAACATTTCGCATGTTTGGAGCTACACACATCGAAGGTTATTGAAAAGGCTGTTCATGCGCTCCAACTGAAGATCGGAGTCGCCATAATACATTCCGATGTAGTGATGTCCAAGACTTACTTTCTTTCTTTCTTTCTTTCTTTCTTTCTTTCTTTCTTTCTTTCTTTCTTTCTTTCTTTCTTTCTTTCTTTCTTTCTTTCTTTCTTGCTTGCTTGCTTGCTTGCTTGCTTGCTTGCTTGCTTGCTTGCTTTCTTTCTTTCTTTCTTTCTTTCTTGATTGCTTGCTTGTTTGCTTGCTTGAAAGCAAATCTATACGTGTGTGAAAAGTTTGCATGTGTTGATAGCAATTATGGTAATTTTAATTTCCCACTGATATGCTGTTGGTGGCCATTCCATAGTGTTAGTCACTATACATAACCAAAGAAGATCCAATCATATATATATGTCCTCATTCTTATGTCAAATAGGAAACGGCTAATATTTTGAATATATCTGTCTGTGTTTTTTATGTACATATTTTGATTGCGAGAATAGTTTGAAATACAATTGTAAAATATCCAGAACCCTCATGGCACTGGAAATTGTATTCAATCTGCAGACACTTTTCAAGCCGATTGCGCAAAATAAACAGTTTCTAAAGGTGTTATTAGGTCCTTCTAGAGAGGTGTAAAGCGATATTTCCCTTTTGACATACTTGGACATTTTATTTTCCACACCATCATGCCAGACGTCTTCTCCGCTTGTGTACTGGCAGTTATTATGGAAGAATCCAATTTTCTGTATGCAGTCCTGTTGCAAAATGATGTCCTGTGCCAACATAATGCCCACCCGACCATCCCCTCTTGTTGTGCGTGAATTTCCTGTATATCTTTCTTTTTTACATATAAATTAAGCAACTATCTTTCAACTTCCATAATTTTGATCACATCAGCTGAGCCACAACAAGAAATGGACCGAAAATATCAACAATCTCGTGTTCTTGTTCTAATCTTGTAGAGGATTGAAACTTCCAAATGCTGCCAATTAGTACAGTTGACTGAAACATATCAGCTCAATGTGATCATATGATGCAACACCCTAACCAATACACTAGTACACCAGGTGCCATGGTCTCCACTGTGAACAACTACACTGCTTGTTGTGATCACATTGGTTGGAGAGAGGAGTTTGGTTCATTGTAAACTTACCTAGAGTGGCAGGCTAACTGCTGTATTGTCCCTTTTTGGGGCTCAAAGGGAGGCAAACTAAAGCAGGTACCACTGTACATCAATATACAGTATATATATTGTATTTGTGTCTTTTTGTCCAGAACCGCTTCCTAGTAGTCTTTACCCTAGTCCGCAGTCCGAACTCTTTACTCCCCATAAGCTAACCTGTTACTTTCTAACTTATGTACATATCGAAGCACAATTGTCCATATTGCACACGTTCTTCTGTAGAATTTTGACATAGGCTGTATGAGCCCAAATAAATTGAAGGGTTTTCAGCGGGTAACTACTCAGAACATGTTTCGGAGCCTATACCCGAACATGTCTCTGTGAGCTCTTTGTCTGAGCTAAATATTCAGCAGACAACCCACGTAATAATGAATAAATATGAAGGTGGCAAATGATGAACTAGATAAATACGTGAAATTTTGCTTATAGATACAGAGCTTCATTATGAAAGAAGAAAACCTGTCAAACCAAACATAATTACTAAATTTGTATGGTACATATATGGTATATCTATATATATTTTCTGTCTTCCACAACAGACTTGAGCAACTCACTGAGCTGTCATGAGTATAATGAATCCACATACAAATTGTTTCGCACTCCATTTCTGTGATTATTAAGCCACAAAGTTATCAAAACAGACACTTTGAATTGGAACATTTTGATGCTTTGATGGTACTGTATATGTGATAGGGGACTACATCTGCTGACTTCTTCCCAGAGGTCCAGCACATGGTCTCTTAATACTACAGGCAGTGAGGGACAATGGCTTGCACTGTACTGACACGGAACGTATATTTA
The DNA here is from genome assembly GCA_964020975.1 of Hermodice carunculata. Taxonomy (NCBI): domain Eukaryota; kingdom Metazoa; phylum Annelida; class Polychaeta; order Eunicida; family Amphinomidae; genus Hermodice; species Hermodice carunculata. Next base: position 39,238,746 of record OZ026618.1, read on the forward strand.
CACATGTAGAGTAGTGTCCAGCTTATAAGAGCCCTTTCAGCAACGGTAGCTTCTATTAAAAGACCAAAGGAATGGTACTTTTGGAGATATTCAACTTTAAATTCTAATGTGTCCCCAATTTGTTTGTGGTTAATAGGATGGCCTACAGCACAAACCTATGAATTGACGTTGAAATTGCACATCTATCCATAATAATTTTCAAGATATTAAACTTTAAATTTCGATGTGTCCCCAATTTAAATTTTACGGCTTTTGTTTGTTGCTAATTGGATGTGCCTACGGTACAAACCTACGAATTATAGTTGGAATGGTCAGTCTATCCATGATAGTTTTGAAGATTTTCAAGTTTTAAATTTTAAAGTGCCCATAATTAGCACAAATTTAAATTCTACAACTGTTGTAATGTGTCCAATAGATGTGCAGATTCAACAAATGTACCAACATTCGGGCCTCTTCCTGAATATTTTGGAAGCCAGACGGAATTTCAATTTTAAACGACCCCAGTTTGCATAATTTTCAACCCGTTCACAATTCTGAAAGAAATGCAAATCTCAACAATAGGAGCTATATTCATGCCAAATTTGATGTTTCTGGCTCAAATGGTGGCTCCATTTAAGCCGATTTTTGAGAAAATACAATGTCTGTGTTTTCTACACAGACACGACCAGTAAAAATATGATTAAAGTATGCCTGACCAGCATTAACTAAATTTTTGCGCATCTTTCATTTTCATTTCATCAAATGAACCTATGTCACAAACCAATGAATTGAAATTGCTATTGACACATTTAATAAAAATACATTCGCAGATATGCGACATTTAAAGTTCAGAGGATGCCTAATTAGCATAACTGCAAATTTTGCATTTTTCTTTTTCATTTCTTTGGATGCATCTACAGCACAAATCAAAGAATTGAAGTTGGGCTAACAACTTTGTCTATTTTTAAAGGCTTGGTCTGCAAGAAAAAGCAAGTCAGTACTGGCGCCCAAAGAGTAAAGCATACTTTGTCTTCATTGAATGCTGGGTATTACTTCAGACGTTAAATCTTAAATAATATCTTCTTAGCTCAGTGCTACTGAAATGAGTGAGGTGCATATATGATTATATATATACAAAACTTGTAGCATTTATAACTATGCGAATTGGAGACATTTCACATTTTGAGAGTTGTACATCATCCACGGTTCTCTCAGATACACACACAATTCCAAGGTGTATTTCCACAGTAAAATGCTACAGTGGCGCAACCTTGGGAATGAGGAAAAGGCCCCACTGTATGGAGGCGGCCATTCCAAGGAGGGTAAGCCCTTCGGGGGTTGTATAGCTGAGTATGTTCATGTACATGTGCAACGGAATTCAAACATACATATACAATGTATACATAACATTTTAATCCAAGGGGAAATCATTGCACGTGATACATAAATGTCTTTGTTCTTTCATTACTATACATTGTATACACACACACACAGACACACACACAGACACACGCACACACATATATATGACAAATATGTTTTTATAAAAACAGGAAATGTGTACGTATTTCCTTCTCGCTATAAGAAAGTTACACGTGTCATTAGTTTCACAGTTTGACTTCAAAAACCCCATCCAACACTCGCACGATGTTAAGATCATCTGCTTCAAGACACAGTCTTTCTCTTTATTTGTTTTGTTTTGTTTTTTATTTTTAGTTTTACAATTTTGTTTACATGGGACAATCCAGATTTCTTGGAGTCAAGGTGGACAGTTTGGGATCTTATGGATTAATGCATAAATTTCTATTGAATACTCTCTCTCTCTCTCTCTCTCTCTCTCTCTCTCTCTCTCTCTCTCTCTCTCTCTCTCTCTCTCTCTCTCTCCCCCTCTCTCCCTTTATGTATGTATGTATGTATGCATGTATCTATCTATGTATGTATGTATGTATGTATGTATGTATGTATGTATGTATGTATGTTTTTTGAAAATTTTAACAAAACAAAATTTCTTTTCTATTTTCCTAGTTTAACCAAACAATGGTAAGGAATTTCTTGAATTGGTAAAAATAAGCTCGGTTTTTACTGTTTTCCTCGGTTTTTCAAGTTACCAAAGCTGTACTCCGTACGGTTAAGATGAGAGAATCATAAACCTCCCCAAAGCCTCCTCCAGAAGCTCCGGTGAAAGCACACGATCGAAATTGCGCCCATTCAGGCAAACAGTTGAACTGTAGGCAAGTTTGTCCCATGGTAGTAAAACACATATTCCCAGAAATATAACATTTTTTAAAGTCCAGAGTTCGATGTTTTGAACTTTAAAATGATAAATCGGCTTACATTCATAAAATTACAGAAATGAGATTCTTTTTTCAAAGCTGAATATGTATATGATATTTTTTGCGAACTTAGGTTAACGACCTAATTAATTAGATAAACAATAAACGAACCTACCGTCCATGATAACGACAGTTCCTGATTGTTGACCGATAATAGGTTGCATTGTGAAGACAGGTCTACAACTACAAAAGAAAATTTGCTTCAAAGCAGATTTGTTTGTGTGCCTTCAAAAGTTGCAACATTAAATGCTACAACTTTCGTCCTTTGGTACTTCACATTCCATTAAGCTTAAAAAATTTCCAAGTCCAAATGGTCTTGACCTTTGACCTTTAGAAGTTAAATATAAATTACAGAAGTGTGCAGTGTGTAATGTCTACAATTTGAGCCTGACATATCTGAAATTGGACGAAAATTGACTAAGTTATGGCTAGATGAATATTCAAAAACCGAAATGACCTTGACTTTTGACCTTTAGAGATCACATGTAAATTAAAAATGTATAGTGTTACAATATCTACAATTTAAGCTCAGCATGAGCCAAATCAGATTAAGATATCCAAGTTATGTCTAGACGAAACTTTCGAAGGGCCAAACGACATTGACCTTTAGAGGTTACATGCTATAACAAAAACGTTGCAATACCTATAATTTCAGTTCAACATGATTAAAACTGGCTGAGTTGTGGCTGGATGACTATTTCAAAGGTGCAAATGACCTTGACCTTTAGAGGTCACATATAAATGAAAAAATCTGCAGTGTTACAATATCTACAATTTAATTCCAACATGATCAAGATCAGATAAAATTGACAAAGTTATGCCTAGAAGAAAATTTCAAATGGCAAAATGACATCGTCCTTTGACATTTAGAGTTCAAATGTAAATTTCAAAAATGCAGTGTCCCAATAACTAAAATTTGAGTCAAGCATGATCAAAATTGGACGAAAATTGACTAAGTGATGGCTATATGAAAATTTCAAAGGTCCAAATGACCTTGAACTTGACCTTTAGGTCACATGAAAATTACAAAAAAAAACCAGTCTAAGAATAGCTACAATTTGAGTCCAACCTGATTAAAATTGGATGAATATTGACCTAATGATGGCCGGATAAAAATGACAAAGGTCCAAAAGACTTTGGCCTTTAACCTTCAGAGGTTGCATGTAAATTACAAAAATGCGCTGTGTTACAAATATATTAATTGAGGTTGGATTGGTTTCTTATACCTATAATAGTTTCGGAGATATTCAAGATTTAAAGTTCAAAATGGCTCTAATTTGCACAATTTTTAAAACAGGTGAACCTCTTAATAAAAACTAAAGACTTCATGTACGGGAGTATATTCATGACAAGTTTGTTTTTTTCCTACGTGTGATGATTTTCAAATAAAATGTCGGACAAATTTTGCTTGCACAGAAAGAAAGAAAGAAAGAAAGAGGAAAAAGAAGAAAGAAAGAAAAAAACCCATAGAAAAACAAGAGGCCTATGGATCTAATGCTCTGCTGGCACCATGGCTATATTACACACGTTCATTTCAAAGTTGTGAATCCTTAAGTGGCTTCTGAACATATCATATAAAGCTTATGCAAATTTGGTGTATAAACTGTCCACCAATTGGCATTTTGCTCCACATGTAATAATAGATTATTTGTGCAATTACTGTGATGGATATTGTTGCATGTACCAAAACAACAATGAGTGAGTCCTTAACTTTATGTCCTCAGTGACCTTGGGACAGAAGATCAAGGTCACCCAGATTATGAATGCAAGAGGCCTATAGGCCAGGTGTTGTCCCTACATTGCCATCGATGGCCAAACTACACCCCGCCGTTACAAAATCACCCTTTTTTATCTTTACAGGCATGGTGACCTGACAAAAATAGGTAAAGGTCACGGATATCATACAAAATTCGAGCTTTGGACATCGTCTATATATCGTATAAATTTGGCAAATCTAATCCAATCACTTTTCCAAATATGGAATTTTATATCCTAAAACACATATTGGCTCATAATATCCGTCAGATTATAAGTAGCGTCACTACTGGTATCATTAGTAATTTTACTTTGAACTGCCCCACAATTCCATCGAATTTGGTGAAGCTAAAAATCTAAAGATGCTAGAGTGTTCACAAGATTTTCATATTTCGGCCCCTAAATTGCATAATATTGTAGCTGGCGCCACCAATATCGAAAAGGATCCACATTTTCATACACCCTAGAAGTCCTGAAAGTTATATTGGGCTAACTTGGTTTAAACATATTTATTGCAAAAACAATTGGCCAAC
>OZ026618.1:39243545-39293545 GCA_964020975.1 Hermodice carunculata
AGGCGATGCCTATATGAAGGCCTCTTGTACATAAACAGACACACAAGTAAATGGATAACATCTAGATAACGAATGGATAACAAACAGGACATTATGGACTGTGGTAAGAAGGAAGGGGAGGGTAAGCCAGTCTGTGAGCATTACGTAAATTGGTAACAAGAGTCAAACATTAAATCTTCCAGTTGCTTTTATGCAATAGTGGACAGCATTAAAAATTTCCATATTCTTTGAGTTCATTTTTGTTGATGTTCCAAACAGAATTGTTTTTATGTTGAATGAAGCTAAAGGTGTAATTTTTGTCTGTAGGTCATTTCTTTGCAAGACATATTTGTTACACTGGAAGAAAAAATGAAAGGCATCCTCAGACAAGTCTCCACAGGAACAGAGTGGAGATTCTACCAAACCCATCTTGAATAGATCACTATTCAACTGGGTGCAGCCCATTCTCAATTTGGCATGGATTATTCCGATTTTCCTGTCACCAAAGTTGAATAGTTCATTGCTTTTAGGCTTTGATTTATTAAATTTTTTCTTGAATTCATCCAGATGTTCGGAATGTTTAGTAGAATATGGAAGAAGGTTCCATTCTCGAATAGTAGCCGGAAAGAAAGAATTATAGAAAATGTTTGTTCGAGCATAGAAGGAAGTGATGTCATGTCTTGATCTGATGTTGTATCTAGTTCGTTCTGAAACTGTTTGTGGTAGTAAATTCTGCAGATATGCTGGAGTAAATCCATTATTATTTTGTACATAAGTATCAGTTTTTGCTTCCGTCTATGTTCGGCGAGGGTTTCCCATCCCGTTTCAGCGTACAGTTTAACGTGACTTGTATGACTTAAAGCTCCTGTAACTACTCTGGCTGCAGCCAACTGAATACTTTCGAGAAGATCTCGGTCCGATTGTGTGCACCCATCCCAGACCACACTAGCATATTCCATAGTAGGTCTAATGAAAGAGAAATACAGTGATTCGAGGGCACGTCTGTTTAGTTTAAATTGTAGACATTTCAAAATACCTATCAATTTACGTGATTTAGTTAATATATGGTTTACGTGGGCAGACCAGGAAAGACCTGAAGAAAGTATGACTCCAAGGTGTTTATGTTGTTCGACTCTATCTATAACTGCTTTTTCAAATACTTAATTGGGATGATCAACAGGATTTTTCTTCTTACTAACTAAAAGTGTTTTAGTTTCAGCAGGGTTAAATGACCCTAGCCACTTATTTGACCAGTCCGATACTGAAGCGAGGTCTTGATTTAACATGATTGAGCTTTGAACAGGGTCATCGACTTTGACGTAAAGGGTGGTATCGTCAGCAAATAGTCTAATTTCGGATTGCACAATATTTGTAATGTCATTAACATATATGAGGAACATTAGAGGACCTAATACTGAGGCTTGCGGGACACCTGCTTCGATACTTCCCCACGCAAACGCTTTGCCACGAATAACAACACGTTGAGAGCGATCGTGAAGATAACTGTCTACCCATTGAAGTAGGGGACCCCTTATTCCTGCCTTCTTCATTTTGTATATCAAACCCTGGTGATGTACTTTATCGAATGCTTTGGTAATATCGCAAAAACAACACGTACTTCTTTTTGTAGATCAATAGCTTTGGAAAATTCATGGTATAAATATACTAAGTGGTTCACAGTTCCATCACCGGGGATGAAACCAGATTGTCTTTCTGATAAAAAGTGATTGTCTCGTAGAAAATTGAATATGTTTTTAAAGACAGCACGTTCGAAAACTTTACTAAGAGAACTTAGGAGTGATATTGGCCTGTAGTTTTTGCAGAATTCAGGTGGTCCACCTTTAGACATTGGCGAAATGTTCGCTTTTTTCCATTCACTGGGGAAAACAGAATGTGATAGAGAAAGATTAAATAGTTTCGTCAGGGAACAAGAAATGATAGGCGCAGCCTCTTTTAACAAGAGGGGGCTAACACCGTCGGGCCCACAAGCTTTGTCAGTTTTCAATGACTTCAGTGTATCTGAAACAGTGTCCTCAGTCAGTTCAATATATTCTAGGGTACTTTGCTGATGAGGCAATTCGACAGGCAATGTGAAGGATGCTGCATCAACGCGACACTGTTGTAGAAAATACTCATTAAGGACATTAGCTTTCGCTGCATTATCTGAAATCACAAAATTGTCGGTAGATAAAGCAGGGATTGAAGAATCAGATTTTCCAGACATAAAATATTTGACCATCCTCCACCAATTTTTGCTTTTAAATTTCCTCTTGTTAACAACCCTACATTGTTTTTGGTGGTATTCAGCCTCAGCTAAACGTAGATCACTAATGTAGGCATTTCGCAAATCGCGATTGGGCTAACTTGAAAACTGTGGATGGTATAGCGGTCAAAAGATTTTCACATTTTGCATATATGTTACAAAACACTATAGGGGGTGCTACCAACATTGATGTCGACAAAGATTTTTATACATTTTATAACTCCTAAACGTTATATGGGCCTATCTAAAAATTGTGGGGTGCAGAACACTCACAAGATGACCCCTATATTGAAAATGATCATTTGACCTTGATTTTCAACTCTGATTGAAAATAGTTTTGTTCAAAACATGTGCCCTATATCGAGCTTTCCAGGTAGAGTCTGTTTGATTAAATCGGGTAATAACTTTTCGAGTTATTGATGAAAAACATTAAACTTGGACAAGCGCCAAATTCCATAACTAATGGGTCACAGTGACCAAAAAGTAGATCATTAAATATAGTTTTATGCATTATGTAATCAAGTTTAATTTTGATCTCTTGGCTAAATTCACTTTGCCATTGATGTCCAAGCTACACCCTGCCATTACAAAATCACCTGTTTCAAGTTTCCAAGCATAGTGATCTCACAAATATAGGTCAAGGTCACTGTTATTATATTACGTTCTACCTTCGGCCATAGTCTAAATAGCCTGTAAATTTGGCAGGTCTAATCCAGTTACTTTTTAAGCATGGAGTTTTCAAGCATACATCTTAAAACATATTTTGGCTCATCATTTCCATCAGATTAGAAGTGACGCCACTAGTATCATTAGACTTTCACCTCCCCCACCATCCCACGAAATTGGGTGAAGATCTCCCAAATTTTAAAGATTCTAGAGTGTTCAAAAGGTTTTCACATTTTGACCCCTATATTACATAATACTGTAGATGGCGCCACCAACATAGAAAAATCTAGATTTTCTAACAAGTAAGTCCTAAAAGTTACATTTGGCTGACTTGAAAACTGTGGACGGTATCGCGCTAACGAGCAAAAGTTTACGGACGGACGGATGGACGGACGGACATACATCAGCGGTCGCATAAGCTTTGCGAATTTTGGTCAGCAGAGCTAACAATATGTCTTTGTTGGCCCACAGACATAAGAAACCATACTATCAAGGGTACAATCGTTGGAACGTTGAAGATGCGTCATAGCAGTCAAAGCTCCGCTTATATTTTGCCTCACCATTTTAACTAGCAAAGAAAAGCGTCAATTTACTGAGTGAGAAGAAAAATTGGCCCCCTTTGCCTCTGAGCTTTATTAATTTGCATCAACCTTTTGTAGCACCGCCTCTTTTTCTTCTCAGATGTATTTTTTGTCAGCAGTCTGTTAGGCTGGTTTGTTGAGATAATCGTATTATCCATTTTTCATTGAACTTTAATAATAAACGAACGTCTTTCTACCTTAATAATTTTTCTGAGCAGTTACATATTTTTGGAGACTCCAAATTTATATACAAAGAGTTCTTCATGCTTTTCGATCATGGCCAGGATTCTTTTACCCGTCCCGCCAAAAAAAAATACAACTCTGCTGAATTGAAACGTTTGTGTTACAAGATTAAATTTGGGAGTAGCATTGATAATGTTACAGCAAAATAATTAACCTTTTTCAGGTTGTGTTCATCTCAATTACTGAGATATCCAGATTGAAATCTTCAAAAAAAAGTTCCATTGAAGAGCCAGAATTCCTCTTACTACAGAAACATTGACCCAAGTTAAGGGCTTTCTTTGACGATCAAGTTTCAAAGTGGACTGACGAAAGCTGTTTAATCAACTCAAGACCGAATGAGCTCAGCATATTTATTACAAAAATTGGATCATGCAAATATATTTCAAATATGCATAGACAAATTGTAAACTGGGAACGCTGGTGATCTGTCATAGTGCTGAGCTTTCATAGTAAGATTCAGTGTGCAAGACTTTGTGCCTCGTATGCTGAAGTTCATATTTGATTTTTCATATTTGGAGTAAGAAATGTGCATTTTCTTAATGTTCCACTGTTGAATTATCGCGTGTGAACTGTGCGTCTGACACTTTCCTTACGTTTTCATTTTTAAAGCCATCTATTAACATATGGGTCCTGGTAGCCTCTCATGTAAAACTAACACATTCCTTAGATATGTATTTAGTTTAAACGTATTCTCTTTCATCGGATCGCCCAATAGGACAATAAAGTTTACTACTCTGGGGGTTCTCCAGAAGGGCAGGTATAATCACAGAGAAACTGGAAGTTTGTTTTTAGTAAAAGTTATTTTTGTCATTACAAATAATCTATTGTAGATTGTTAGCGACTGATAATAATGATGATGATGATGATGATGATGATGATGATGATGATGATGATAATAATAATAATAATAATAATCTCAAATGGGGCGCGCTTAAAACCCACCAAAATAGACAGCCTCAACCTTCCTGGGGGAAGAACCCTGAACTCATATGAACATAATTCAAAAAAGGAGTAAGCAGAGTCGCCAGCCGATGTTGGCAACTGTGGGGTTTGTTGTAATCAGGGTGAGCTAAAAGGAATCTCGAGGAGTCAATAATGGCATCTTGGCAGTTAGTTTCCATACCAATAGGGAAAGTTTTTGGTGATCCACTATGTTGCAGTATCCAAGGAAGAAGTGGAATGTCAAATATAGACACTGTCGACATGTTAGCCTTTTACTGTGTGTCCACACACCCTCAATTGAGGGATGAAAAGGAAATTGTAAATCACGCTGAAGAGAGAATCCGCCCTAAGTACTCTATCAAATAGAAATACTGTATCTCGCTTAATTACAATAGAGATACTAGTACTATGTATACTCAAAGCTGAGAGCAGAGCAGAATAATGCGATCTTTTACCTATACCAACGACTCTTTTAACGGTGTTTCTTTAGGAGAATTCCATGTTTCGGATATTGGTACTGTTTAAATACATAGACTCATAACCATATGTAAGTGAGAGATCACTCACAGTAAATCCATAGTTGAGCTTTAGCCTCAGAGGATAAGCCAGGATAGCCCACACCAGTACCATTAAATCTGTCGAGGACATGACGTGCGGTAGAAATTTTATTCAATACATGAGATGTGAAATCCATCTTGCCAATGAACTTGACATCTAATATTTCAAGTTCACTGACAAGGTGAAGGTTATGATTAACTAAATACCATACTGGCGCCTCCTTAGAATTAACCTTACTACCTACCATGCACATAGATTTGTTATAATTAAAAGAAAAAAGCCATTTATCAACATTACCTTTGCAAAAATCAATCAGAGACTGTAGGCATAGCTATTATGCTTACTTGAACCAATTTTAAGACCATACGAAGAACTTCTTAATAATACTAAAAATTCATCTACAAAAACATATAGAGTTGCAGCCACATGCAAGAGATATTGAATAAATTGCGGAGAAAGCACACTCCCTAAACTGTACACTTGCAAGAACACATAAATTCTGCATCTGCATACAGGCACAGGTGTCAGGGACCTTTCTGAGGTAATTCAATATCTCACCTACCAGAAAACAATACGTTTTTTTTCAATTTGCCTCATCTTGCTGTTTGTTTGATCTGCTGTTAAGGCAGTAGCTTTCCATAGCGTATGTCCTGAATCTCACTGCTTGAATCATTCCACCCTGATGGAAGACCGAGTCAACAGCTTTCCTTTGCGCGTATTGTGCCCAGAGCGCACCAAAGAAAGATGTTGACCATGGGCATATAATTTGGAAGGATTCTCCACGCGAGTGTCATCCAAAATTTTGAAAAATGATCCCTAAATTAGTAAAAGACAATTAACAGACGATATTTAGATATTAGCGGGAAAAAAGCGTCATTAGGGTGGATTGAGTCAAACCGTATTTCTTTGTCCTTTACCAAAGGGAGTTTTTATAGGTCAAAACTTCCCTCTGCCTTTCATTTAGCTGTTTGCATTGGTTAAAGGGGAACAGGCTCACTTCCAGTATGCGTGTTATGTTGTAAATCAGTTTCCCATCGGATATTGCTTTGGGACATTGGTGACAAGGAAGTTTTTATTTGGAGCAAATCACAGTGAGTATTGTTCTGGAGAGCCAAGGGACAAGTTCAACTTCCATGTGGCTGCAGTACTAGCTTGGGGTCAATTGTACATATAATGTGTTTATAGCCTGTCATTGTATTTATTTATTTATTTGAATACATTTATACTGGGTGACCCAATCAGCAAAGCTGTTCTTCCTTGGGGCCCAGTTACATAAAACAGCAAAAGGACATTGAGACACATATAACACAAAGTAAAATATGAACAGTACATGAAGGTGACATCATAAGACAAAAAAAACACCATAAGATACATGAAGTATTGCAGCACTAAAACAGAATGTCCAAGGAGTGAGTCCTGAAATTGTCGTACATTTAAGTTCCAAACATGGTTGTCCTGTATTTACTCTTAAACTGTTCCAAACTGACAGCCAACCTTACTTGAGGTTCCAGTTTGTTCCAAGAATTTGCACCGTTGTAAGCTGGAGACTGTTTGAATTTCAATTTGTCACACTTTTGTACATAATGATTTTTATGGTAAGGACTTCTTGTATTGAGATTATGAATGTCACAAATGACATGAAATTTGTCTGTCAAAGACTCAGGAGATAAGCCATGAAAACATTTGTATGCTAGAGTTGCCAAATGAAACTTTCTGCGTCTCTCAAGTGATTGCCAGCCTAATTGTTGCAGTAAAAGATCTGGGCTGACTGTATAATCAAAAATACCCATGGCTATCCTCGCACACCGATTTTACAGTCTTTGAAGTATTTGGGTTCACTATTGTATTATATACAATACATTCATTGTCTGCCTGCATTGACTTCTTGAAGTTTTATTTGGATTACTCACTTTATTGGATTTACTGTATTCATTTTATATAGTTATGTCTACATCCCCATTCTTTGGCCTTTCACCCCAGCCTTCACAACAGCTCTAACAAACTTATAACTGATCCTGCAACATGGACATCGTCATGATGGATTACACCCAACTCTAACGCTCCATCGAATTTCTAAAAATACTCAGTTGTGAGAAGGTTGCAAGATTTTATCTTGAAGAAGTAAAGCATAGTGTTCGTATTTGGTAATTCAATTTAAGTATATCTCAGGTCCCAAAATATCAGATTAAATTGCAGATTTAGATTGTTTGCCAGATGTCATAGAGATGGATTCACGGATTTTCATAGTTTCTATGTTGAAATGCTATTGTGCGATGCGGATGATTTATTGTTCCTGCTGGTCAGGGTCACCATCCTCTTCCTCTTCATCAAATTCACCCTCCTCCTCAGCGGTGGCATCCTGGTATTGTTGGTACTCAGACACCAGATCGTTCATGTTGGACTCAGCCTCTGTGAATTCCATCTCGTCCATACCTTCACCAGTGTACCAATGTAAGAAAGCCTTGCGACGGAACATAGCAGTAAACTGCTCGGAGATGCGCTTGAACAGCTCCTGGATGGCAGTGCTGTTACCAATGAAGGTTGCTGCCATCTTGAGACCACGTGGTGGAATGTCACAGACGGCGGTCTTCACGTTGCTTGGTATCCATTCAACGAAGTAGCTGCTATTCTTGTTCTGTACATTCAGCATTTGTTCGTCCACCTCCTTCATGGACATGCGGCCACGGAACATGGCTGCAACAGTGAGATAGCGGCCATGACGAGGATCACAGGCAGCCATCATGTTCTTGGCATCAAACATCTGCTGGGTGAGTTCTGGGACAGTAAGGGCGCGGTACTGCTGGCTACCACGGGATGTAAGAGGAGCAAAGCCAGGCATGAAGAAGTGCAGACGTGGGAACGGGACCATGTTCACTGCCAGTTTGCGGAGATCAGCATTGAGTTGACCAGGGAATCGTAGGCAAGTTGTAACACCAGACATTGTGGCAGAGACTAGATGGTTGAGGTCGCCATACGTAGGTGTGGTCAGCTTCAGGGTACGGAAGCAGATATCGTAAAGAGCCTCATTGTCAATGCAGTATGTCTCATCTGTGTTCTCTACAAGCTGATGAACTGACAAGGTGGCATTATATGGTTCTACAACGGTGTCGGATACCTGAAAACATAAAATCACCAAAGTGTAACCAAGTTAACGAACTGGTGTCAAGGTACAAATGAGCTAAACCTGACTTTCCAATTGCCAGTATAAGTCTTGAGATGCAGTGTTCATAACCAAGTGGTTGTCGGTCGAAACCTCGGACGGACAGAGGGAGGGACTAACAGTTCAAAGACATATGTTTATATATATATATATATATATATATATATATATATATATATATATATATATATATAGAGAGAGAGAGAGAGAGAGAGAGAGAGAGAGAGAGAGAGAGAAGTGTCAAACTGTTCTCCCTTGAATCCAAGTGGAGTAAGCAATTTGGCGGTTGCTTATGGATATCCCCTCTCCAAATGCTGTAATCAAATTATACATTTGTTCTCTTTAGCACATTCTTCTGTATTTTCCACTCCAACTATTGGCCTTTTCTACGCAGATTTACTTAAAGAGGTTATTCGGAATTTAAGGCATTTGTCATCATTTATATTTTCAACCTTGAGATGAAAAAATGATGTAATGTGTCTTTGTATAAACTACGTAGTTGGCACCAGTGTCGAAGTGATGGAATATGTAACACAATTCATGCTGTCAGTTTAAGGTTAGTCCACAGATATGGCGTAAAGGAACTGTTCACAGCGCTCTGAAAAAAGCTCTTACTTGGAAAACGATGTATTGACAACGAAGCAAGTACTTTGTACACATTGCATAGCATTTTTGTTTATGCAACAAAAGTTGAGTAAAAATGTGGATGCACTTCCGTCTTTGTTCCCATCACGCAAGCTTTAAAATACAGGTTTTCCGAAGAGAAATATAGTACCTTGGTACCGTATATTCCTTCCCATAGCCTCAATCCTGAAGCTTTTTTACGCAGGCATAAAAGAAAGGGACCCAACAAAAAATGAATGTACAGAGTACATTAGAAATGACAACATTGGCCACTTATTGCAACGTGCAGCTCATAAATCACGATGGCAATGTGGCATTTACGGTTTGAGAGGATCATTTTACATTTTACGGACACCTGAGACACCATATCCTTGCATTTTGAGTCATTTAATGATGTAAAAACATGATCTAATCTAAGCTATTGCACTGCACCAATTAGGTTAAGAAGAATTTGTTTACGTTCTGCAATCATATATACCCACTGCCTCGTTATCATTCGCCTCTTTCATGAGTAGTTCTATTTTCTATGACAATAAGAGAGTTTCCCGTTTAAACACCAACCTTTGGTGATGGCACAACCGAAAATGTGCTCATGATTCTGTCTGGGTACTCCTCACGGATCTTGCTGATCAGAAGTGTTCCCATACCAGAGCCGGTGCCGCCACCTAGTGAGTGTGTGAGTTGGAATCCCTGAAGACAGTCGCAGCTTTCTGCCTCCTTTCGGACAACATCCAGAACAGAGTCTACAAGCTCAGCGCCCTCTGTGTAATGACCCTTGGCCCAGTTGTTACCAGCACCACTTTGTCCAAAGATAAAGTTGTCTGGTCTGAAGATCTGTCCAAAAGGACCAGATCTGACCGAGTCCATGGTGCCGGGCTCAAGGTCCACCAAGACGGCACGGGGCACGTATTTGCCTCCTATAAAGAACGATGAATGGTAAACCTGCTTAGAAGGGGCAATGGTTCTTCATTTTTTCTTATATTACTTGTGGATTGACTTTTTGCACATCTTGTACACAGTTATCGTGAGACAAGAGCTGAATATATGCAACGGATTTGCCCAATTGAGTGAAAACACAAACGATGCAGACATTAATTTATGAAGCATTATTGAAGCTCATATATTTTGAAAATATCTCAGGCAACTCAAATCTAGAAAAATTTCGACCTTCAAATTTAAGCCAGTGTTTTTAATGCACATTTATACAGACAGACAGACAGACAGACACACAGACAGACAGACAGACAGACACACACACACACACACGAACATCTATCTATCTATCTATCTATCTATCTATCTATCTATCTATCTATCTATCTGTATATATATGTATATATGTTGGTTACAATATGGTTAATTTTGCATTGGTATAAGTTCTAACAGTGTGTATATACAGGTAAATGCCAAGCCTTTTTACAATCCGGCTTTGATATTTGGGTATGCAAGAGATCTTGCGACCTATTATTTGTGTGTAAAATGTTTTTATGGGCTTAACATTTATTGTGAGTTACATCACGCTGTAATAGTCCCGTGCTATTTATATGGCAGAACAATGCATATATTCACGTGATAATTCTATGGGAGAAAATATTTATATAATATTTGCTACAAGATGTTACTTAACAGCCATCGAAATCGAGAGCCATTGTACAATGGAGCATAGAATTGAGTCATAAATGTAAACAGATGAATTTTATTTTTCTGGATAAAAATGCAGGCAGTGGTTATCTTATTTTGCTTATCCTATCTCGTGTCTTACTGTAAACGATCTCCCCTTGAATTAAAACTGAGTTAGTGGCTTTCTTAACCACGGATTGGGTGCTAAGCCTCTTGATCCGTGGCACGTTATCTTGATAGGTCTCATGTACAATTCTCATTCGAATAAATTTTCATTACGGTTGTAAATGACCAAAAATATTGAAGCAGACCTTTGACCGCCGGCCGGTTTTGACTGGTTTTGGTCGGTTTAAAGGGTGAAGGAATTTTACTGTATTTTGCCTGTCACGACACTGTGGAATGTGTTAAGATGTAAATGGTACTTGTTCTCCAATCCTTGTTCCTTGGAAAAAAAATAGGTTTGACCTAAGCGAAAATAAACTAAGCGTTCATGATCGATTCGGTTAAACTGAATGAACAAATTCAACAGCGAATTGAAAACAATTAGTTTGCATGGTCGTGGTCGTGGTCACGTGGGTTTCCAGCTGACTAAAATAAAAACTTGACTCCAGCTTTTGGGCAGCGCGAAAACCATTATGCGACCCCAGTTGGGCCACTCACCGCCCGCAAGTTCACTCCTAGTGACCTACATGTAGAAAATAGTTCAAAGTTGTTGAATGCGTTAATGCGAACTGCGGATACAGGATCCACTCCCCATTGAAACAATACAAGCCAATATGTAGGTTTCACCTTTCAATGTCACTCTTATAGGTGAAAATTTACCACACCGACAGAAACACCATAGTGTTATGCTTGATACTAACAAATTGTTAGGGGTTAATTTTATATTTTCTTAGTCACCTAAATGTAAAATTTAAAAAAAAAATAAATAAATAAAAAAAAAAAAAAAAAAAAAATAAGAATGAAAATAAAACAAGATAAAATAAGAATCAAAAAATAAAAATAAGAAAATTGATGCAGTACGAAAATGCTTTAGTCTGACTTTTCAAGGCCACTTAAGGTCAGAAATAACGCGACCATGAAAAGTCCTTAACAGTTTCTAATTGATCTGCAATAGAAACCATAGGCCTAGGATCCACCGTTACAAAGATATAAGCCAATATATCAGTTTGACCTTTCAAGGTCACTCAAGGTCAATATTAGCATAATCATAATGTTTTCCTATTAAAGGCAACGAGCAACCATGGGTCTAGAATGCACCCTTACCAAAATATAAGCCAATATGTATATGTCATATTTGGCGAGTTAGTAAAATAAATAAATAAATAAATAAATAAATAAATAAATAAATAAATAAATAAATAAACAAACAAACAAACAAACAAACAAACAAACAAACAAACAAACAAACAAACAAAACAAACAAAATAAACAATCAAACAAATAACTAACTAACTAACTAACTAACTAACTAACTAACTAAATAAATAAATAAATAAGTAAATAAATAAATGAAATAGAATGAAAACAAAAGTCAAAATAAAATAATAATAAGGAGGCGGATCATTAAAAATATCGAAAAATAATTAGAGCTCAACAGTGCTTATACCAAATTGACTCCCCAAACCCGTAGAGTGCGTGTGTCAACATTCAAAGCGAAAAATGAGTTGGTAACAAACATATAAGCCAACATATTGTATTTGCTGGCTGAGTCAGCCTTCACCAACCCACCCATTCACCACCACCACCATCCCCAAAAAATGAAGCAAAAACAAAATTCCCCAAAACTGATAATAGTGAAAAAAAAGAAAAAAAAAAATCAATGTAGCATGAGTCTACTAAAATCAAGAATTTCATTTACAAGTAGAGTACCACGATTCAAAGCAATTGGTAAATTGGGAGGAAAGTCACGACAAATGCATGATTTATGTCGGCGGGCAGAGCCAAAATTCTACTGAACACGGCGTGGATGCCCCATATGAGGGAATGCGTATAATGGCAAAGTACTAAACCCGAACACCTGCCGATAACTCAAAGCACTGTTTTGGTTCTTGTTGATACATTTGGAACCAGGTACGCATTAATGAAAAGATAGTATTGATCTTTGGACCGATTTGATAGAAACACGCCACGCAGCAGCGGTCTCCTTGGAAAGGAACGCCTCGATGACTCCAGTCTAGACTACTATCTGTTTATTGTCGTCATAGTAAACATCTGCCAGGTATTAGTCATTAAATTGCCTACAAGCATCAGTGTAATTACGTATCAGGTCACTTGTTCCGGACGAAAACATTGCACATGAATGCACAAATATTCTAACTCCAGTCACAAAAGCAAAATGGACCATGAACACTGACATACAATATGCATATATTCGTACAGTGGTAGAGTTCTCGGAACATTCCACAAAAAAGAACATTTGGAATGTTTCGAGATGTACACAGATCATATAATATAGCCCACCTGTAGCCTCGTTGTAGTATACGTTGATGCGCTCCAGCTGAAGGTCGGAGTCGCCATGGTATGTTCCAGTGGGGTCGATTCCGTGTTCGTCGGAGATGACCTCCCAGAACTGTATGAAATAAATCAGTCTTAAAGTTGGAGGAAAGGTAGCCAATGTTTAAACAAGTTAGATTCGTTCTGGGACAACAGCTGCTTGCGTTTCGATTTTCTTAAAAAATCAGGTTTCATATGTGTAAATTTAAGTTCCGGAGGATTTTTTTTGACAAAATTAATCATGATTTAGTAAGTTAGTGAGTACTCACTGTATTTTGTGAGGGTAGACCTGTTCAACACGATGGTTGATTTCCACAGGACCATCAAATTAGATACATGCAACTGTACAATCTGATCATTAAGAAGTATAAAATCCCTATAATAAATAAAGTAGCAAAGTCAAATTACTAGAAATAAGTAAAATCATCATTTAAAATAGTCCAGTTATTTGCAAGTAAAAGAGAGCATCAATATATTACGGCATGAATCAGAGATACAGTTTACTGAGACGCCTATAGCTGTAAGGGGGAATAATTCGATATAAATCTGAGTCACAAACCCTTTCCACAGGGAGCTTGTTATGTATCTATTTTGGCGTAAATAAATTTTCACCGGTTTTATATTGCATGCATTTAACTAACATGTTAAATTCGCTATTTTGGACATATTTCCTATTAAACCTATGTTAAATTAATCTTTCATTATGTTTTTATTTTTCACGTTTTTTTGCCATTAGCTAAATAATCGAATATAACAATACAGTGAAATGGTAGAATAACTGGAGCAGGGTCCTACTGGAGTGCTTGTACACATGTTTTTATACAAAACTTTCTGTGCAATATCTTGCAATTGGGCTGTGCTACACAGCCACTTTTCAAGCACCACTTACTTATTCACCTCTAGAGTTAGAATGGTTGAATTAAGTGAACTAATCTCCAAGTTCAAAATTTAAATTCTTTAATTCTTTCAGTTTTTGTTGTACATAATGCTTGGCAGATAGCTGCACGGTGGGCTGCCCTCTACGTTGCGAAAACACGCTTGATGGTTTCCCTGGTGACCCGACGATTAATTCATTAGGTTGTTGAGGCCTCGATTTTTCCAAATTGTTGCAACAACCGTGATACAATCCATTAATTAAGGTATGGGTTTAGACATAGAAAGCGACTGGATTGGACATGGAACATTGAGACTGAGAGATTGGATTGTGCTATTTTTTCGTTTACGAACTACACTGAGGAGATGGCACTGGTATTCTTCCTTGTATTACCATATACTACATGTCGTTAAGGTCGCCATTGGTTGCCATGACTAACATTACTCACAACCGCCAGACATTGCCATCTCCAGGGATTTGTCCGAGATACCTTAAGCCAGGTAGCTTAATTTCCAAACCCAATGAACTTGGAGTCACTTGTACGCGTAATCTTACCTTTGCTCCGATTTGGTTGCCACATTGGCCTGCCTGGATATGGACGATCTCCCTCATGTTTCCTGCACAGGTGCCGGTACTGACTGCTGTGGTCTGTGGATTGACACTTCTGTTTATGTTCGTTGCTATCACTCATGCTTTATTCATTATGCATGCTAACGTTTTCACCAAATACACAAAAGTTTCTGTGGTGACATCAATATGGAAGCGCACGATTGGCCAATTGAATCTTAATGTGACGGGTGGTACCCCGGCAAATATTTTGGACCAACAGCGTCAGGCTTGTTTTTACGTTTTAAAGCGAAGATGTATTCATTGATGCGTCAACATTTTACATGTCTCCTTCATCGAATTTATAATAAATTGAGCAATAATTTATTCACGTCATTAGTATTGACTCAAAATTTGAAGCAGTTCATGAAAAGATTATTTAACACCGGTTTATGACAACGATGGGCAACCAATTCTCAGTCTGACAATGCGCTTGAAATGCGATCAATTTAGTTTCAACTCGAGTGGAACGCATAATAATAAGGAGTAGCACTGTATGTTTGTAATATTTATGGCCTACATTATGTCGATCGATAAGTGTAAAAACAAGTTTACTGTTTTTGTGAACCTAGCCCAGAGAGATATGTATGTCATTTTTATTCTTGCTCTCTACTTCCAGCTCTGTCAGTTCCTCTCAAGGTTCCAGTTGTGTCCCAGATGCCAGCTTTCTCCCACTTGCCAATTCTCTCAGCTTCAGGTTCTTCTTCAGATTCCATTGATTTTGCCGCTGCCATTTTGCCTGAAGCCGCCAGTTAACTTTCAGCTGACAGATCTCTTTTCCGGCGAAATGTTGTTCGACAACTGCCAACTCCCCTGCAGTTGCTAGTTCTCTCGCAGCTGTCAGTTCTCTCTCTCAGCTGCTAGATCCCCTCTAACTGCGAGTCATCTACTGCTGTCTTTTTTCAAGCTTCCAATCACTTACTTACTGCCACTTCTCCTCCAGCCCCCAGTTCTGTCATCTGCTAGTTATTTTACAACTGCCAATTCTCCTCCAGCTGGCGATTAGCTCCTAGCTGCCAATTCTCCTCCAGCTGGTGGCTTATTCCCATCTGCCAATTCTCCTCCAGCTGGTGGCTTATTCCCATCTGCCAATTCTCCTCCAGCTGGTGGCTTATTCCCATCTGCCAATTCTCATCCAGCTGGCGGCTAACTCCCAGCTGCCATTTGTCCTCCAACTAGCGGCAAACTCACAGGTTGCAATTCTATTACAGCTGGCAGTAAACTCCCAGCTGCCAATTCTCACGCAGCTGCAGGGTTTATCTATCAGCTGCCAGTTCAGTTCCATTTTTTCCTCGAGCTATCAGTTTTCTTACAGCTGCTACTTCTGTCGCTGCTCTTTCTCTATTTCACCATCCAGTTGTCTGGTAGTTAGTTTTTCCCAGCTGCCAGTTACCTGTTTCAGCAACCAGTTCTTCCACAGCTGCCAATTCTCCCCAGCTGCCAATTGTCCTACCAGCCAGTTCTTCTCTAGCTGCCAGTTCCTCCACAGCCACCAGTTCTTCAGCTGATGTTTAATTCTATCACTTCCTTGTTCTGTGGCTGCTGGTGTTTCTCAGGTGGCTCAGGTGGAGGATAATTATCGGGAGCTGTGAAAGAACTGATAGCTTATATTGCGAAGTAGCAACTACGAAAGAACTGGCAGCTGGGTGAGAATTTGAAACTGTGGAAGAACTGGAAATTAACAGAGAGCGCCGGAAGATCAAGGAACCAGCAGCCACAGAACTGGTCGCTAATGAAAAAACAACTGGCAACTGGAGAAGAACTGGCATCTGATTCAGAGAACTGTCAGCAGCAGGTGAATGGGCTGCTAGGGAGCAATTGGCAGCTGTGGAAAAACTAGCAGCTGGTAGACTTAGCAGCTGAAGGGATCTTAACTGTGGACGAAATGGTAACTGATCAGTCCACTGCTGGAAACACATGGCAGCTGTGAGACAACTGGCCATCTGAGGGGAATGGGCAGCAGTAGCTGTGGAAGAACTGGTGACTGACGTAGAGTTGTTAACGTTACCAGAAATAAACCTCAAGCTGTTTAGCTGTGTTAATATGGTGTAGAAAAGTTACAACATAATAATGGATACTTGAAAAATGTAAATAAATAAATGATTGATTGAATGAATGAATAAATGAATGGATGAATGAATGAATAAATAAATAAATAAATAAATAAATAAATAAATAAATAAATAAATAAATAAATAAATAAATAAATAAATAAATAAATAAATAACAGGTAAGTTAAAAGCGGCAGTGTCTTTCAAGTTAAATTAGTTCGTACCGTTAAACCTGACGAATATCTGACACAAAATACATTTGTCTAATAGTTATAGACAAAATTGAAATGGAAGGTATTCCTAGTTACATAATGACCACTTTCGTTAGAATTGGCGACGAGAAACCGTCAGCTAAGATAATGAGTGTGCACTCTTTTTCTTTTTATAAAAGCCAAGTTTGAGAACATGTATAATTTATTTTCTTGTGAACATATAATTTTATATTTTTGAAGCATGGAAGATACAAAAACATATTTTCGTTACTTTCACCTAGACGAGTTGTGAACAAAGCGTGCGAGTCTTGTACTATCAACTAAGCTTTGCCTCTTAGGGAAAGTCTAAACATATCCACTTGATTACTTTTCCCATTCAACAAAGTGGCTTAAGTGTGGGTTCTAGTGGCGCGAAGTATTGTCTGTATTGGGCAGTGATATGCCAAAATATATGGTAGCATATGGTATAAAAACCGTGAAAATTAATACGTTTGAAATAAATGTACTCACACTGATGTACTGTGCCACGCACCATTTAAAAATGATAGGCGACTGAGGGTATATTAGTAACAACTACAGGTAAAGATGGCTATAGGCACAATGTTTTTCCGCAAATAATTAAATGGCTCTGATCAAACTCTTTTACCGCCGAAAAAAAAGAACGACAGCCTAATTTTCTATGCAGACTGCACTTGCCCGCGCACCTGCACAAAAGGAGGCTGTATGGAAGCAAAAACAACTCGCTGTTCGGTGAGGTCAGCTGGCTAAAAATTTTTTATCAAAATTGTTCCTTGGGTATTGTCGCAATGGTCTCACCGAATGAGAAGCCTATAATTTGTTTACACTTCTAATTTTTAAGAAAGAAATTAATGACGTGAATAGAAGCAGTTGAGACGGGTTTTGTTTCCTCCATTCCCAGTGCAGTGGTCTGTGGCGCCAGGAACGTTCAGGTTAGTCATCAGAGGCCGGGAGCAGGACACGCAAGTCAGCCGTTTCAACCAGGTAATATTTGATGGTATGCACGCAATTGCTGGATACAAAGTACCGTGGCAATACAGGCCCGTTGCGCAAAGTCAAGATCGAGTTTGATCCTACCTCAGATCCATCTGAAGCTGAGATCAAATTCCAGGGTCGTTTGCGCTTGTCTAGCTTATTTTGAAGCCATCCTCAGTTCGACCTTGATATTTAAACCTGAATGAAGGGTGGTTAACGGGAACAGATTTTCAAGGAATTTTGCTTCAAAATTGATAATGATGGCTGATTTTATCCATATTTTGGATCAAATGAGCCTTGCAGAACGTCTGCAGCGGAGACAAACAATTTTGAGGGATAGAAGTAATTCAGTCATCGCATTCAATGATACTAATTTTCTACAACGATTCATATTAAACAAGGACATGTTTTTCGTGTTACTGGGGACTGTGGGACCAAGGCTTGACAGGGCCTTTGTACACACACACACACACACACACACACACATACACACACACATATATATGTATATATATATATATATATATATATATATATATATATATATATATATATATATATATATATATATATATATATATATATATGCATAATGGATGTGTAAGAAGAGCCATTTAAATTCAGCGTTTTCCCCAGTACAATAGAATGATGATTATTATCTGCATCACTGGTCGCTGAAGAGTGCTTTGAGCAGGAAAGTGTCAACTTTTTTTCAACAGCAAATTTTCCATACTTTTCGAAAGGAACGATACTAATGATTAAATTGTAGAAAGCCCCTTCTGTTACAATATAAGGGAGATATATATATATCACACATGAACCAAGATATGACTAGTGATTTATATGGTAACAAAAAGCAAAACAATGCGTAGTTGTACCTGTATGTCTACATCTTCGTGGCATTCTGTGTCGTCATCATAAGGACGAAATGATAATGAACTAAAATTTCATTAAAAAAGCAAGGGGTTGTGTGAACATCCTGTGCTCATCTGACCTACATCATACCAGTGTCCTTTTGACCTTGGGAAGGGGTCAAGGTCATCAATGCACTGTATCAAGTCTATGACCTTCACAAAGGACCAGCAGTATGTGTAACATTTAGGTCGTAGTTCAATTTTTTTTCAAGTTATCAAATAAACGGTAAAATACATGAAAGTGGCCTTGGGAATGAGGACAAGGTCACCTACGTACTGTGTAATTGTCGTTCCCAGAAGTGTCCCTGTGAAATTTTGAAGCATTTGGCGAAGTGGTTTAAAACAAGACAGTGATTACCATGTTGCGTATGTTGGGAACGGAGTGGATGTTTGCCTGACGTAAATCTGATAACAGGAATGATGCGGATTTTTGGCCAATAAAGTTCCCGCACTCGAGTATTACCAGCGTTATCCCGGAGTCACCCATACAGCAGATACATCATGTGACCGCCATATGTTCCCAATTGCATTGCAGTGGATTCTTTGAGGTTAGAACTGCAGGCTATTGTGGAATGAAGGTGTACATGTAACGGTTAAACTCTATGATAGTGGCAAGATCATCTGTATTCTTCCTGAAGTGTGAAGTTTCTTGTTGAAGCTTTGTTCAGTGGTCCTCCTCTTGAAACGCCCCTTTCACCAAAGGCTACTTCTAAGTGCAACAAGTGTAGCCTTCGCATTGCCTGTTGTAAGGCCCCATGTTGGGTGCAATTGATGTGGCTTTATAGCTTTAGTTGTCCAGCAAGTGACAGGTTTTCCAAATGTACTATACACACAGACCTTCCAATAAAACACTTCATCTTGATAACATTCAGTGTTTTTTAAAAGGACCTAGGACTCCTTGGTAATAACATTCAACGTAATCTTCATATGAGAGATTTACTTGTGACATTCGTCAAAATTCCTACCTGTTACCCAGGTGATCCTTGGTAGCCGTGGTTATTTAAAGCACTATGGTTACCCAACGGGGTTACCCTCAAATATCTTTAAATTGTAGCACTGTTGTGTAATTAGGAGTTTGTTCGGAGCTTATGTGTACCCACTTTTTGTTTCCAAGTCTAGTTACCTAGAGTTGCATGAGCTCATCTTTGTACTGCGCTCTATTGACTAAAATTCAAACTAAGATGTGATGAGAATTTGTATAGTGTAATAATTTTGACTGGCTGTATGCAAATGAGTTTAAGTAGTTTCTAAAGAATGAAAAACAGAATACATAGGGGCTCCAACCTGTATTCTTTGTTGAAAGTGGGAGATCTACCTCCTTCATTAACTTAAAAGCTGGAGGTCAATAGCAAGTGAGCATGCGCCGAAAATGCTGAAGGCATCGAGGCTTTCACGAACAACAGTCTTTCTGTCTCTCTCTGTCTCTCTGTCTCTCTCTGTCTGTCTGTCTGTCTCTCTCTCTCTCTCTCTCTCTCTCTCTATATATATATATATTTTGATTGATTGATTGATTGTCAGATTTACCACATTATGGGGGATTTTGTAGCTTTCAAACTGTGAATCTGATTGTCAAATGAACATGTTTCCACTACTCTGTTGTGGATAGGTCGAAAATTGTAAAAACACACGCACCAAATGCATGCACACACACAAATAAAATGAGATAAACTAGAAATGCCACATTTACCACATTATGTGAGGTTCTGTAGTTTTTTAACTGGGAATCAGATTGTCAAGTAAACATGTGCGACTTCATGTTTCCACTACTCTATTTTGGAAAAGTCGAAAATAGCAAAAACACACGAATACATGCACCAAATGCAAGCACACACACAAATAAAATGAAAATAAATAAAAATGATGCGCCACCTTTTTAACAAATTAAGGACCTGGGGTCCCCAGAAGCGTACCTATGCAATCTTGAGGCAATTGGCCAAGCGGTTTCCGAGAAGATTTTTAAAGTTTTAGGGCAAAAAATCTCTGGAGCATGACCAGTTGAGCAAAAGTGGTACAGACCCATTCAAGCTACAGTCCCACCAAGTTTACCGTGCATCTGTCTGACGACTTTGGAGAAAAAAATCGAAAATGTGAATTAGCTTGCAATTCACATTGACTTACATAGCCATCAATAGGAATATGTGCATTAAACGACAAGAACCCTAATCGAAAAAAAGTAAAGAAAAGAAACACCATCTGGTGAACAAATTAACGTCTCTGGGATCCCAGAAGTATCCCTATGCAATTTTGATACTATTGGTCTGGCAGATTTAGACAGCTTCCTGAGAAGTCAGCTGAGCTAAAATTTACTGGAGCGTGACCATTTGAACAATCTCAGTTGAGACCCACCCAAAGTATATTCTACCAAGCGTGAAGTGGATCTGACGGACGTTTTGAAGAAGTCGTAAATGTGAATAAGCCAAATGCGATCTCAGCTGCCCATGCCCATTGAAACCCAGCCTCTATCTGGACCGCATGTCATTAGGTATAACTTTCTGTCACTGAACACACAAATGTAGAGGTCAAACTTGAAATGAGGGAAAGACTGCTATGAAGGAAAGCTTGGATTATTTAGTGGTTTCCTTGTGTTCTTTATTATCGATAGACGTTACTGTTTATTTTTTTCACTAAACGTAGCCCTTGAAGGTGATAAAACAAACCTAAAAATAGGCTTGTGAGCCTGATGGCCAATTGTGTTTACTAAAATATGTTTACACCAAAGGTGATAAAAAGGAGAATTTTGATTCTAGTTATGAGGGTAACGTAACAAATTAAGTGGGGAAAGGTCACTTCCTGTCCATAATGACCTCTGTCCCAAACAGAGGCTAAGCTTTACTGGGCATGCCCAGCTGAGATGTTAATTTGATTTATTGTGCATGGGCGCACGACCGACCATCCTGTAATCTTAACTAACTGACAGGTCAGCTAACCTAAAAAGGATGAAAAAAACAAATATGCAGTAATGTTATTTGAGAAGTCGAAAAATGAAAACATCTAACATAGGGGCAGATGGGCGCAAATGGATTTTATGAGGTTTGCTGACAATCAGAAAAGAGAACAGGATTACTTTGATAATTCTGTGCTCAGCTGACTTTGGATGCAGAGACTTTTAATTTCAAAGTTGTCCTCTGACATTAGAAGTAATAAAAAAAAACATATTTGTTAAAAGCTCTCATCACTATTTGCCATATCAATATTCACATACAATTCAGAAGTAATCATTTTTAAAGGAAAAGTGATCCGCTGGTGCCAAGATCTATGCCAGTATGTAAGTTTGACCTGTCAAGGCCACTCTAGGTCCAAATTAACACCAAAGGAAACATCATAGGTACATTCCTATAAGTGTTTATAGTGAACATGGCCGTATGATCCACCATTGTCGAAATAAAAGCCACTATATCACTTGACCTTTCAATGTCATTCAAGGTCAAAATTAACACCAAAAGAAATCCCACAGGTACCGGTACTTTCCTAGCGGAGTCTACTAATACTAATGACTAGCAATAAAATTAAGTGGAGTATGACTATTTAAACAAACTCATACCTCTCAAGTCAAGAGGGAAACATGTTTCGTCACTTTAGTATTAGAAGATGAATGTTGATGTTTTGGTAACTTGAATTTCTTTGCGGTCACTATTGGGATGAAATTTATGAGTATGGATAAAGGTTTTCTGAACTATTTGGTCGAGACCCACAAATATTACATCCCTACCAAGTTTAAAGTGAATATAGCAGACCGTTTTGGACAAGAAGTTGAAAATATGATTACCATTGCAATCACCATTGACTTACATTGTAAACAGTAAGGATACATGTATTAACCAGCAAGTCCTCAAATTATTATTATTATTATTATTATTATTATTATTATTATTATTATTATTATTATTATTATTATTATAATTATTATTATTATTATTACTACTACTACTACCACTACTACTACTACTACTACTACTACTACTACTACTACTACTACTACTACTAAGTCGCTAAAAATCAGGGACTTAGAGTATAACCACCTAGTGAACAATGAGTTTACCTCTGACGACTAAATTTCCGCAAAGGTTCAGAACAATTTGATTGACACTTTTACAGAAGTAAAAGGCGAAGATAAAGAAAATTCTTTAAAAATTGAAAAGAAATCAGAGCGCCGCCTGCTGAACAAATATAGGTTGAGGAGTCCTCTGAAGTGTCCCTATGCGATTTCAAAGCAATTGGCTTGGCGGTCTGGGAGAAGTTTTTTTGAGATCCCCCCCCCCCCCAAAAAAAAAGAAAATAAACATCAACATTGTCATTTCAAAAATCTAAAAAATCACCGGGACATGACCACCAAACCAAATTGCCAGAGACCCACCTAAGGTACATCCCTAACAAGTTTGAAGCAAATCTGGTTGACTGTTTTGTGGAGGTAGAAAATGTGAATTGCCACTGCAATCCTTATTGACATGCACAGTGACAAACAGGAATGCATGTATTAATCAAATAGTACCCAAATCGAAAAATTCTTGGTTTAACCACCCTCCATAAGTTACATTTCCCTCATGTTTCTGAACAACCTGAGAAACACTTAAGCAAAAATGGTGAAAACACACACACACACAAATCATAGAAAATAACAATAACACAGCGCCACCTGTTGTGCACCTTGAGGTAAGAGAGTTCTCCGCAGTGTTCCTATGCAATTTCAAAGCAATTGGCCCAGCAGTTTGGGAGAGGAGTATTTTTTTTAAAGATTTTGCCAAAAATTGAACTGGTATTTCATAACAAATTTAAAACTCACTTGAGCGTGACCACTTCAAGCAAGCATGGTAGGGACCCACCCAAGGTACATTTCCACCAACTCTGACGGATTTGAAGAAGTCGAAATGATCTTTATGCTATTGCAACTGGCATGCGTTGTAATCAATAGAAATGCATGCATTAACTGACAAGTACACAAATTGAAAAATAGCACCGCATCAGCAACTGTGCAATATCATAGTTTGACCATTTCACAATCTTAATTTCCCTTAAGCTTAAGAAACATATGTGTGACGATTTTGAAGTCGAAAATAGCTTGAAGTCATACAAATTCACAAAAGAAAATTGAAAAAAAAGTTGCAGCACCATATGTCAAACAATTTAAGGTCTAGGGGCCTCAGCAAGTGTCCCTATGCAATTTCGAAGCAATTGGCACTGCGGTTTCGGAGATTTTTTTTTTACGATTTTGCCAAAAAATGAACAACAAATCCCCCCCCCCCCCAATCATTAGAGCATGACCATTTGATCAGTAAAATGACCACTTTCGCAAACTTTGTGTCATGCTTATTCAGACTGTTCTTTGACACAAATTAAAACTTCAAAAATTTTCTCATGAAAAATTTCCAGATCGTGATCATTTTCGTATGGTTGCATCATATGTAGTCAGATTATATTCTGACACAATTTCAAACAGTTCTGTCTTCCTTTGGAAGTGGAAAATGTGGTTTCTGGATGAATGGACGGGCGTTGGATCATAAATTATTAGATAAGGTCAGCTGACTGACAAATCAGCAGACCTTAAATCCCTGTGGCATAACCACTTTTCCCAGAAAACTTTGCACAGATCAAATAAGCATGTTTTTGTTTTAGGTTTCTGTCCTTAAAACTTAACAGCCCTGGGAAGAGCATATATATGTTGACGTTTATGTTCTCAGAAAAATCATTTAGCAATTACCAAATATCTTCAACTTCTGTATACCATATAACTCTGAACAATGATGCTAATTTTCACTCAGCTTAAATCAGGCTGAGGAACTTTTTTAAACAGGGTTGCAAAGTAAGCCACAGCTAGTTCACATTTTGGCCTCATGGGCTATATACAAAGTGTAGAATTAATGAATACAACAAAACGATATGGTACAAGTTAGCACATAACTGAAAGCTATTTGTCAAAAGATTAGGCATAAACGGATGCGTTGGGTCATTTTGCCCATCGCGGATGGACAGCAAAACACAACCACCCATGCTATAAACTCAGCCGACTTAAAATCAAAAGGCGGACAGGTAAATTTGCTGTCTGGCGTTTATTCTGCTGATTCAAAGCGTACACTGACACAGTTTGGCTGACATCAAGAACTTCCACTTTAGGATCAGTCCTGACAGTCTGCAAGCTTGCCCAAGCTTCTTAAAGTTGTATTCTTTATCGCTTCATCTTTTCTGTGAATGGCTAAAGCAGAAACGACAATGAAGGCCGAATCTTCGTTTCTCGGACATTTTAGTGTAATCATGAGGTGAAAAACCCACAGACAACTCATGCATTAATTGCTCTGCAACGTTTGTGGTGATAGAACAGAGATAA
Organism: Hermodice carunculata; assembly: GCA_964020975.1. Lineage (NCBI taxonomy): Eukaryota > Metazoa > Annelida > Polychaeta > Eunicida > Amphinomidae > Hermodice > Hermodice carunculata. The sequence continues at coordinate 39,268,647 of OZ026618.1, forward strand.
TCATAATATCCCATTAAATGGTCAAAATATTTCAAATACAGACAACTGCTTTAGAGCCAGATTGACTTTGAAGAGCGTGTTTCTCTTGCAAAAAAATGCTGTATGCAAAAATGTTTCGGATCCAAGTTAATTCGTTCCATAAAAGATACGTTAACAAGATTTTGAAACTTCAAGTCCTTTGTTTAAAGTGCACAACTATACTGAAACGTTGTCTGGAGAATCAATTAGCTTCTCCATACCCTTCCTGTTCGTCCCCCTCTTCCTCCTCCTCGTACTCTCCCTCCTCCTCAGCGGTGGCATCCTGGTATTGTTGGTACTCAGACACCAGATCGTTCATGTTGGACTCAGCCTCTGTGAATTCCATCTCGTCCATACCTTCACCAGTGTACCAATGTAAGAAAGCCTTGCGACGGAACATAGCAGTAAACTGCTCGGAGATGCGCTTGAACAGCTCCTGGATGGCAGTGCTGTTACCAATGAAAGTTGCTGCCATCTTGAGACCACGTGGTGGAATGTCACACACAGCGGTCTTCACGTTGCTTGGTATCCATTCAACGAAGTAACTGCTGTTCTTATTCTGTACATTCAGCATTTGTTCGTCTACCTCCTTCATGGACATGCGGCCACGGAACATGGCTGCAACAGTGAGATAGCGGCCGTGACGAGGATCACAGGCAGCCATCATGTTCTTGGCATCAAACATCTGCTGGGTGAGTTCTGGGACAGTAAGGGCGCGGTACTGCTGGCTACCACGGGATGTAAGAGGAGCAAAGCCAGGCATGAAGAAGTGCAGACGTGGGAACGGGACCATGTTCACTGCCAGTTTGCGAAGATCAGCATTGAGTTGACCAGGGAATCGTAGGCAAGTTGTGACACCAGACATTGTGGCAGAGACTAGATGGTTAAGGTCGCCATACGTGGGTGTGGTCAGCTTCAGGGTACGGAAGCAGATATCGTAGAGAGCCTCATTGTCAATGCAGAAGGTCTCATCTGTGTTCTCTACAAGCTGATGGACTGACAGCGTGGCGTTGTATGGTTCTACAACGGTGTCGGATACCTGAAAATAACGTCACCAAAGTGTAATCAAGTCAAGATTCGAACTGGTGTCAAGGTACCAATGAGAGTTGATCTGAGTTTCTGATTGTCTGTAAGTCTTAAAACATCCGGCTCAGAATCAAATGTTGGGTGAACGGAACCAAGGAAGGACCGAGCGACAACGCGAAAAACTATGCTTTTATGCGTCCAATATCCTTTGTGACAGGCTCATGAAAGCATAGTTATTAGACACCCCTCGCATGGCTGAAAATTTTAACGTCAACATTTGTACTCTTTAGCTCATTTGTATGTGACCTCAAATCAATCCAAATGTAGCTTTTTTCTTACGCGATCTTCATACTTTATACAAAGATCACATTATAATTTACGCTGTTGGTAATTTAACGCTGACATGAGGAAAACTGTATAGTAACTTTGCATGGACACTACATCTTCGGTGCCACTGTCAAAATGATGCACTCAATACATAATTTAAACTGTCAGCTTAATTTTAAGACTGTATTTTTACACCTGTGACGCAGTTTGATTCTTAACACCAACCTTTGGTGATGGCACAACGGAAAATGTGTTCATGATTCTGTCTGGGTACTCCTCACGGATCTTGCTGATGAGAAGTGTTCCCATACCAGAGCCGGTGCCGCCACCTAGTGAGTGTGTGAGTTGGAATCCCTGAAGACAGTCGCAGCTTTCTGCCTCCTTTCGGACAACATCCAGAACAGAGTCCACAAGCTCAGCGCCCTCTGTGTAATGTCCCTTGGCCCAGTTGTTACCAGCACCACTTTGACCAAAGACGAAGTTGTCTGGTCTGAAGATCTGTCCAAAAGGACCAGATCTGACCGAGTCCATGGTGCCGGGCTCAAGGTCCACCAGGATGGCACGGGGCACGTATTTGCCTCCTAAAATGGATGAATGTTAAATCTGCTTAGTGATTCTTCCTTCATTTATATTTAACTTGTGGATTGGGTTTTTGTATATTTTGTGGACACTGGCTTATCGTAAGACAATAGTTGAATATATGCGACAATTTCCTTAGGTAGGTGAAAACACAAATGGTGCACGTATTAATTTATGGAGCATTATTGAAGGTCATGTGCTATGAATACATCTGTGGTCGCTCAAATATCGGCATTTTCGATATTCAAATATAAACCGGTGTGATGAATGTACAAGTACTTTATATATCGTACGTTACAAGTGCACTATGATAAATTTTGCATTGGTATTAATCGTAATACATGTAATAAGAACACACAGAAATGCCAAACTTTTAAACAACTCGGCTTTAATATTTTAATATACAAAGGGTCTTGCTCTGAATTATTAGTGTGGAAATGATTTTGCGGCAGTGACATTTATCCTGTTATGTGATATATAAATCACACTGTAATGGTCACTTGATATTTGTATGAAAGTACACTCTAATGTTCACGAGAAAATATATTTATATGATCTTTCTTGGAAGATGACTAGATGTTGTTGCTTAACAGCCATCAATATCGGGGGCCATTTTTTAATGGTACATGAAGCTAAGTCAGAAAAATAAAGAAATGAATATTTTCTATGATAGTAGTGCAGGCAATGGGGATCTTATTTTTACTGATCCTATCGCGTTTTATACTGTAAACCGTTTCTCCTTGAATTAAGCCTGAGGCCTCAAATTTCTTGGTGTGTGTCGGGTGCTAAGCCTGTTGACTTGTGGCATGTTATCCTGAAAGGTCTCATCTATAATTTTCATTTGGATAATTTGCCATTATTGTTGAAACTGGTCAAAAACATTGTAGCAGATGACATTTGACCCCCAGCAGGCATTACTGGTCTTGGTTGGTTTAAGGGGTGAAGAAATGTTTATTTTACTTTTGCCAGGCACAACCATATAGGAAAAGTGTGTTAAGAATTTAATGTCCCTTATTTTCCACCCTGCGTTCCTTAAACGAAATAAGAGTACATGGTCGATCTGATCAAAATACATTAACAAATTTTCTCAAATGTAAATTCAATAAATTAAAATTGTGAATTTATAGAAGCGTCGCCGAGGTCACATTGAATTGTAGCTGTAATTTATCAAAACTAGACTCGAACTTCTCGGCAGCGTGAAAACCATTATGTATCCCGGCTGGGTTACTCACCACCCGCATGTTGACCCCTAGTGACCTTTAAAATAGGTCAAGCTTGTTGAATGTCCTATTAATTATATTAATGTTTTATTGGTAACCATGGGTCTAGGATCCAAGCTCCATTGCAAAGATGTAAACCAACATGCCAGTTTGCCTTTTCAATGACATTCAACGTCAAAATTAACCACACCAAAAGAGTGACAAATTGTTTTGGGTTAATTTTTACTCATATAATATGTTCACTGAAAATGAAAATAAAAAAGATATAAGCAAAAAAATCCCCACATGTTTGTGATATTTCCCGAGTCAGTAACAACAACAACAACAACAACAACAACAACAACAACAACAACAACAACAAATCGAAAATAAATGAAGCGCAACAATGCTTATATCAACAGTATGCACCAGCCCTGTAGAGTGTGTGTGTCAAAATGAAAAGCGAAAAGTCAATTGGTAACAGAGCTTTAAGCCATATTTGCTGAGGCATCAAAGAAATAAAAATAAAAATGAAATAAATAAAAAATAATTAATACCAATTCATTTTTTTAAAAAAAATCAATGGACCATGACAATATTTATATCAGAAGGATTTCTAAGACTTGTCGAGTTTGTGTGCCAAAATTCAAAGGAATTGATCAATAGGGAGGAAAGTTAAAATAAGAATATTGGCGTCTGTGGCACAGCAAAACGTTCACAATGCACTAGATCAGTGTCCCATATAGGGTGCTTAATGACATGGTACTATACACGAACTACTATCAATAACTCAATCCACAATTTGCATTCTTGTCGATACGAGTTAGGTACACGTTAATGAAAGATGGTATTGATCTTTTCGCCTAACTGATCAAATCATGCAAGCATCGGTCTCCCTGCAGAGGAACGCCTCAATATATTTTTACGCTGGACTTCTTGATGTTATCTGCTGTTTATTATCGTCAAAATAAACATCTGCCATGTGTAAGTTATTGAATTGCCTGCATGTGTCACGCCGCTTGTTCCGGACGAAAACATGGTATAAATGCATAAATATTTTGAATCCAATCACAAAAAGCCAAATGGATTATGCGCATCGACATACTGTATCATACCACAAAAATGAACATTTGGAATGTTTCAGCTTGTAAATCATAGAAGATAGCCCACCTGTAGCCTCATTGTAGTATACGTTGATGCGCTCCAGCTGAAGGTCGGAGTCCCCATGGTATGTTCCAGTGGGGTCAATTCCGTGTTCGTCAGAAATGACCTCCCAGAACTGTAATAGATATATATCACTCTTAATGCTGGAAAAATTAGACAATGTTTAAACCTTTCCGAAAGCTTGAACGGCAAGATACGCTCTGAGACAACAATTGCTTGCCCGTCCGTTTCGATTCAATAAAAAATTCACATTTCAAATTGTTTGAAGTTAAGGAGGACGTTTTGCCAACATTAATCGGGATAAAAAATGTATTGAGCAAATGCTTTATTTTATGAGGGTAAACCTCTTTACACAATGGCAGATATCCACAAGACCCTCAAGTAAAATACACACAACTGTACAATATGACGACTACAGCAGAAAAAATGACATAAGATATATAAAATGCCAAAGGCAAATCACTATAAAAAGTGTTACAATATCGTATAGAATGATACCATCTAGTCACTTACAAGTAAAAAAGAGGACCACTATGTTAAGGCATGCACAAGAGTTGCAATTTACCAAGACTCTGTCATGAAAACAAATCAAGATACAGATCAAGATCAAAAGTCACAAGGCAAAATCTCAGGGAACCTGTAAATGTGTTTGTTTTTGCGTGTATAAATTTTTTAAAGTTTTTCACTTCAACCATTTGGCTAACAAATAAGCGAAAACTAAAAGTGAAAATAACAGTATCAGGTGGGTTCTCACTGGGATGTTTTTGCACACGTTTTCATGTAAAACTTTTGTACAAAATCTCCAATTGGGCTACAGTGCACTGCCACTTTTCACCCATCACTAGCGTGCATGAAAAATTATGTAAATACACCTCTAAGTTCAAAATTATTCCCTCATACACCTTCAGTTTCTACAAGTCATAATATGAAGTAGATATCAGGATGGTATGCTCTCTAGGTTCAATTGACACGATCTACACACAGAGTTTTTAATTTAAAAAAGGATGGGAATTTACGGCTGCAATTGAGCGTCATGGCTTCCCGCTGATGACGCGTTGATTAATTTATTTGGCTATTATTTTGTTTTAAACATATTTTATTTCACAATTGGGGAACAGGGATTTCCCTATATGAACCCCTCCTGTGCAGGTTCAGCAATGCACAGAGGATGTGGCACCCATCCCCCTTTTGTTATGTTATTTATGTTACCACATGCAGACAGAGTCGCTATTGGCTGCCGTGACTAGTGTTCACAACCAGCCTACATCACCGTATCCAGGGCATCATGACCGTTGTCCGAGATACAGCTGCATGGTATTATCTCAATTTCCAAAACATATAACTCAGAGTCACGTTTACACGTAATCTTACCTTTGCTCCTATTTGGTTGCCACATTGGCCTGCCTGGATATGGACGATCTCCCGCATGTTTGCCGAAAAGATACCGGTACGGACTGCTGTGCTCTGCGGATTGACTCGTCTGTTTTTGTTCGTTGTTATGATTCATGCTTTATTCATTATGCATGCTGCCAACGTTTCACCAAATACACAAAAGTTTCTGTGGTGACATCAATAACGATGCGCACGATTAGCCAATAGAGCATGTATGTTGCAGATGATGCCACTGGTAATGCAGGTTTTGACCAAGCTGCATACCGGTGGAGCCACCTTGTAGGTAAGCAAATCCTGTTTCACTGATTGGATACGGTTGTCCACTGCAAGTGGTGTCACGTGCGATACAGGTCAGCAGGAGATAGTGTCACATGTAATTTACCTCTTCGGACGTCCTCGATTGAGTCTGTATGTAACATGCAATTCCCGGACAAATATGATGGACTAACGACGTCGAGCATATTTTTATGATGTATTAATTGACCCACCAAAATTTTACATGTGGCCTAGCTAGCTACATCAGAAGATAATTATTTGGTGATCAAGAATTTCTCCATGCTATTGATATTCAGTCAGAATTTGAAACAGTTCATAAAAAGGTTATTTAATACCGGTTTGTGACAACGATCGACAACCATTCCATAGTATGACCAAGGAGATTTAACTGGGGAAGGAGTACGCAGTCTTCTCTATCCCCATTGGAAAGTGCTTTTCTTTGTAACTTGTCAGAAAATCATTTTGCGAAGCAATTTTGTCTTATGAAAACATCGATTTGCTTTCTTAAAATTTTAGCAAGGAAGAAGACAAAAATTGATGTAGTATTGATATTTCAATTTTGTGTGCATCGTAAGCAAGAACAGAAAAAGTTATATTTAAATTTGTATGCATGATTTCATGTCAACTCAGCATACAACGGAAACAGAAAGGCGCCGAATTACTTTCACACCTGGTACACAGCCACGAAAACGTCTTGTCCCGATGTGCACACTCTTTCCCTACAGACTCAGTGGTGTGAGAAAGTGCTTCAAGTACGATTGCTCTAGTCTCAAATGGAGTTGAACGTATAGTAACAAGTGGTAACACTGTATGTTTGTAATATGTATGGCCTATATTTGAAGATCGATATGTGTCAAAACAAATTTATTGTTTCCGTGAATGAATTTGCCAGTTTACCCCACCAATGAAAGTCACTGTTAACGATTTGATGCCAGATCAGGTTTGATAATGAAAACGACATTCTTTAGAAAGAAAACTAGCTTGTTTTCATCTACAGAAGAATTAGCTTAGATTTTGTCTTTCATAAAGTGAACGAAATGTGGATATTTTTATCAGAGTTTTCTCATTTTCCTACTTTTTAAAATTCCTACTCTTACTCGAAGAATATGATTTATTTTAAAAAAAATCGCCGCACACTTTTTTAAACAAGAAATATATATTAGATAACCAACTTTTTTTGAGGAGAATGACTCTTTTTATTTACAAATAGGTAGCAAAATTTGAGTCTTGTAATATAAACTGAACCATGCCTCATTGTGAAAGTCTTCATCCGCGTATTTGGTTACTTCTCCCATTCGACAATCTGACTTGAGCGTAGGTTCTTGTGGCTGCTAGTATTGTCTGTAGTGGGCAATGATATGCCAAAACACGTTGTAGCATATTGCTTCAAAGCTGCGAAAGCTAATACCTTTGAAAATAAATGTATTCACAGTCGTAAACTGGGCCATGTATCATTCAAAAATGATAGGCCACGTCCAACATTTTAGTAACATCTACAGGTCAAGTTGGCTATCTTTATTGCAACATGATTTCCGCCAAAAATATATGTCTTTAATCATAATCAAATTTTACGCTTTATGCTACCGTTCAGACAGCAGTATTCTCCTGGCTACAAAAGGTTCAGACAGCAGTATATTCCTGGCTATAAAAAGTAGGTACCCACATCGTCGACATTGGGTACGATTATTGGCGGAACGTTAGTCACCAGATGGCAGCACCAGGTAACACAGGTCTGTCATTCAAACCTGGAGACATTGGAAAGAATGCACCCCTGTGCTGGACGTTAGGCACAATAATAAAACACAGGTCGAGTGTGACTGATTTTGCATGTGAGAGCATTTTTATGATCCTGACGCCTCACAGACCTCTACAAGAGTTTAGTTATGCGTTAAAGTGCCCGCAGTAGTTGCCCCGATGATTAATTAATCGCATCTTGATATTTTTTCTGCTGTGGGAGAAAAACAATATTTTGCAGACATCATCTAGAATGCCAAAAAAATTGCAGGGCATAAATAAATCGACGCAGAAAATACGGTGCTTCTAAAAGTAGATATTGTATTCTTAGCAGAAACACTGAAACGTCAGTCAATTAGCAAGTTTGGGAAAGCAGGACAGTAGAAATGATTACAAATAAACGTTGGTCATTAGATTCATTGCCACGAAAACTTTGTATCGGTTAAAAAGAGTCGTGGGACACACACACACACATGCACACACACACACACACACACACACACACACATATACATATACACACACATATATATACATACATATATATATATATATATATATATATATATATATATATATATATATATATATGTGTGTGTGTGTGTTTGTTTCTTTTTATTATAGAATGTACCATTTTTGTATTGTTTACCTATGCTTATGAAATTTATTCCAAAGAGTTGTCTTGTGGCTTATAAAGGCTTCCCATGGAAGGTCATTGGTGTCAAGTATGATAAAATCTGGGTGGTAGGTTTAAGGAAACGATGAAAATTTTTGTTTTTTTTCTAAAGTGTTCTTTTGCTAAATGCAGTCATTGGTCTGAATTAATCTTTGAATTTTCAAGTTCACTCAAGGTGAAAAGTGACAGCACCAGAAGAAGCCTCATAGATACATTCCCATACATGTTCAATAGTGCTTTACCTTAATACATTACTTTAATAAACTCTTTGTGCTCGTCCAGTTTTCATTCTGGTTGCAGAGCAGATGTGCAAAATACATCTGACAGTAATAATATTGAATTGAATAGAGTCGATGATTGGCTAACAGCAAACAATTATTAAACTACGATTAACACAAAGTATATGATTTTTCACTTCCCGCAAAAGAATTTAACTTTTAAATTAAATCTAAAAATTTACAATATTCCAATTTCAAGGGCGGATGAATTTGACTTTCTCGGCCCACGTATTCATGAAAATTTAAACTGGAATACTCATACAAGTAAAATTGGAAAAATTTTTCTAATGTAATTGGAATCTTAAAGATACAAAATAATTATGTAGAAACCCAGTCGTCTTTGATTACAACATGAACAATACACCCCTCTTACACGTGTCCTCCCAAAATGATCTTGGTTTCGAGTTAAGCTCTTGCCTCGACTGGTCTAACCACATAACAAAATGCTGTACGAAAGCCAATCGTGCACTTGGGATCATCAAACGTACATGTGGATACCAAGCACCTCCTGAAACTACCAAGAGGTTATATATTTCAATGGTACGAAGCCATTTAGAGTACGGCAGTGTTGTGTGGAGTGTCGGCACTAAGAAAAACCTAAAGGCTTTAGAATCTATCCAGCGCAGGGCAACTAAGTATATTTTGGGAGTACATTGCGATGACACCTACAAAGCACGACTTATTAAGTGTAATCTTCATCCTCTATCCTATAGGCGTGAAATTCTGGATTTAGTATTCTTATACAAATGTCTACATGGATACTATTCAGTAAATTTACAAGATTTATTTCCACTCCAAACCTATACTTCCGAGCTACGAAATTCCAACAATACTATCCGTTTTGAGGCCACCCGTTGCGGCACAGAAACATTCAGACACTCATATGTCAATCGCACAATCTACAGGTGGAACAACTTGCCACATAACATAAAAGCTTCCACTACAATTGGCATGTTCAAATCCAGACTAAAGCAGCATTACAATAATTTGAGAAACAATTATTTTGATGATTCTAATACATGCACATGGAGAAGTAAATGCTTCTGTGCTAAATGCAGAGGGTAATTTGTGACAGCTTTTATGTACAGTGACAGTATGTATCTGGTGCTACTACAGTGTGTCTATCCAAATATGTGTTTTATTTTTTAACCAATATGTTATCAACTGTGGAGTAAAACCAGCAGAGCCGGTGTCTGCTGCGGTGTTCAAGGAACACCTGCGCGGCTTTGTCCCCCGTCACTCTGCTGGGGGTCCCCAATCTAACCCACTCCACTAGTTGTAATCTGACACACCATCCAAATGATATTAATTGACTATTTTAAGTGGTGCTTTTCTATATATTGTAAATTTCAGATTTTATCATGCCTTTCCAGACATTTTATACATCATTCTAGTGTAGTAAATTGGTTTTATCTCCATGAACATCGTTATTACACAGCACTAGCTGTACTCATTTCATTCATTAGATCACCAACGGGGAGTCAACTTGTATAGGTGTGTTCACCTGTTTGACTCTTCCTAATTGGCAGTATGTTTTATGCAGCAAACATTTTATTGTATCTTATGTCATTTTATGTACTACTGCTGATTGAAGCTTAATAAATAAAATAAAAAAAAAACAAACAAAAAGGCTTGCTGCATAAATATAATTCACTTTTCTTGTCACATCTGGAATATATCATTCTTGTCTCTTCTCGTGTGAACTTATCTTCATCCTTCAAAACAAAAGGGAAGGGGGGGGGGGTAATCTTTTAATTCACCTTGCCAAACATAAGCTCACACGGACCCTCTCCTCAAACATCTTAATCTTGTACATGATTAGCTGAAACACAAGGCACCCAAGTTTTACTATAAGTGTTCCAAGAACGAACTTCCTGGTTGTTTTGAAAATGTATATTCATGAAAGTCCACTACCACCTCATACCTATTTTTCCCGCAATAGACAGAACCCTCCTTTCGCATTACCTGATAGGACCAGATCCAGAAATATTGTAAGATACTATGTCTCATTTTTGCTTCAAAGCATCCCTTCCTGTATAACTGATAAAATATACAAACATTCATACTATGGTTTTTCTAATTACCCCAAAATTTACTTTATAAACAATGTACTTTATAAACTATGAAAGAAATCGTCAAACAAGAGGATCGTAATTATCCTGTGCTCTACTGATTGAAAATGTAGCTGCTTCGGCAATATGCAAGCCTGGTCTGGGGTGGATGCCCTCAACACGACAAAGATCGACTGGAAACTATTCAACTGACTACATCCCGGGTACTGACTCGGGCCCTCGCCCAAATAAGTATTGAACAGATGTATATTGAGACAGGTTGGGCAAAATTGACAGAACGTGGGAGAAATTAAAAATAGGTGCTGTAGTTCAGGATCATTAATGTACTTACTCCTGGATATCTTTATAAATTATTACCTGAAATAAAAGAAACCAGGTACTGGCCATAGAGGTTCAACACTTTCTACAACTCTTTTTTCCCTCTACCATTCGTGAACGGTATAAGTTACCTAGAATTCTTAGAAATATTGATCATCTGGACGATTTTAAGAGGAAAGTAAACAAAAGCAAACCTAAATGTAACGATCTTTATCATATTGGTGAAAGGAAAATTGCAGCTATGCATGCCAGAATGAGGATGGGGTGTACCCAGCTGAATAGTGATCTCTTCAGAATAGGTGTTGTAGACCCCCTTTATGTTCAAATGGCGCGGGTATATAAAATAGTTACCACTTTTTCTTGCAGTGTAATAAAAATATTTCGTTAAGAAATGATCTGCAAACAAATATAATACCCGTTGGAAATTCCAACTTAAGAACTTTATTTTTAGAAGGTAGTGTTAGAGGAATTACAAAGGAAAGGAACGAAAATATTTACCAAGCTGTACATGAGTACTTAAAGAATTCTGTAAGAATTAAAATATGAGGAATATTCGTTTTTTTTGCCAGCAATCATACTTTTCACATTTCTTCAGGACAGTGAATATGTGTAAGTTCACACACGGATTCAATTAAATTCCTTCATGTTCTATTTCTTAATTTAAAGTCCTGTATACATCTATCTATCTGTGTAATAGTGTTCGCCATTTCAATGTTGTATTGTTATATTTGTACATGAGGCCTTAAAAAAGGCTTGTGAGCCTGTTGGCCACTTGTGTTTAATAAAATATGTTTAAACCAATGGCACCAAAACAAGGCTTGTGCTGGTTCCCCGCTGATGACCCGATTTATATAAAGGCTAATAAAGCCTAAAACTTGCTTCTGAGTTTCAAATTATATGAATATGATTTGTTCCTTTTACAAACTAATTTGCTATTATGATTTAGATCTATGCAGTTTTTCTGTGAATGATATGGAATAGGACTTTGCTCTTAGAATATCGGACTGGATATTGTTCAAACGGTACTTGGGCTTACAGATTTAAGTTTATTAACTTTCTCCTATATTAAATATAAATGTGTTTCTGACCACGGAACGGCCGGTCGACCAGCAACCTTCGACACTAATCACATAGCCGAAAATAGGAAACGCACGTACCAACTGTACCAAATCCCCATTGCTAAAAAGAATGGTTTGCTGGAGGCAGGTGTGCGTGAATATATATCCAAATATTCCATGTAGCGATTTTGAGAAATAAAAAATTTAGAACATCTAATGGACAGACAGATCGACACAAAGGATTTCATACGCTCAGCTGACCTAAAAACGGCAAAAAATTAACACCGCATGCAGAACAAATTCACGGTACCCAAAGGTGTCTCTTTGCGATTTGAAACAATTGACCGAGCGGTTTTTTTCAGAAGATTTTAAAATATTTTGCCCTCTCACCAAATGAATGAATGAATAAATAAATAAATAAATAAATAAATAAATGAATGAATGAATGAATGAATGAATGAATGAATGAATAAATAAATAAATAAATAAATAAATAAATAAATAAATAAATAAATAAATAAATAAGAAATAAATAAATAAACAAATAAAAGTCTTTATCTACCCTGGTATGAATCATGTGACTGGTCTTCCATTTGAGTTTGATCAGAGAAAAAACTTAGATAAAGTGAAACGAAATGAAAAAAAAAAAAAAAATAATTACAAAAGGGCTGTCTGAACTGCCTGTCCTTAGCTGACCCTAATACTCTCAAACCAAAATGAGCCCCTCTTTGTTCCATGGGTACCCAAGAACCACTTGTGTGCACTTTCTAACCCATTGCCTGGTCGCTTTAGAGAAGAAAATTTCACAGATTTCCACCCAAAAAATCGAAAGAGAAAGTCACTAAAAATCCAAAAATCAATGGCGCACGACCATTTGATGGAATTTGATAGGTAGGGACTCACCCAAGACATATCTACATCAAGTTTCAGGTCAGTTTTCCTGACGGTTTTCAAGAAGACAGAAATGTGAAGTACTCTGGCAATCCTCACCGACTTACATAACAATCAGTAGGCATTTACCAAGTACCCGAACTGAAAAAGTTGTTCAAAATTTGGAATCCGGAGCATCACCACTAAGTGAACACCTTTGGTTGACGTTTCCGCAAGGAACATTGCTACATCGTGTCTGCGCAATCTGGAATGAGCTTTTCGGAAAGTCAAAAATAGCTTTGATACACAAAATTAAAGGAAAAATAAAAAATAAATAGAAAGAAAACAATCACAGCGCTACCTGCTCAACAAATTAACGTCTTGGGATACCCAAGTGTCTCTATGCAATTTTGAAGCAATTAGAAGAGCACTGCTGCAGCTTTTTTGAAGATTTTGCCAGAAACTGAAGACAGAAGTTCACAAGAAAAACAAAAACAAAAACAAACAAACAAACAAACAAACAAAAAAAAAAAAAAACACAAAACACTGAAGCTCGACCGATTGAACAAATTCGGTTCGGATAGACCCAAGGTAAACCCCACCGAGTTTGATGAGGATCTGGCCGCGGTTTTGGAGAAGTAAAAAACGTCAGTTGCTATTAGAATTCCCACAGGAATCGGAGTATCGCCACTTATTGAACAACTTTGTTTGACCGTTCCGTAAGATACATTTCTAACACGAATCAGCACAATCTGAGACACGCTTTGGGAGTCCAAGTCGAAATAGCTGTAACACACAAAAGTTCATGAAAAAATAGAAAGAAATCGCCGCGCCATCTGTTGAACACATTGAGGTCTATGGGTCGCTAGATGTATCCCAATGGAATTTCGAAGCAATTGGCCAAGCTGTTTCGAAGATTTTTTTAATACTTTGCCAAGCAACAGGATTGCTTGAACTGTTTGTCCCCAGCTGACCTCAATACTTTCAACTAAAAATAAGTCCCATCTTGTTTCGTGGGACCCAGAACCGTTTGTGTGCGTTTTAGACACAAATGGACTAAACAATTTACAAAAATATTTAAAAAATCACAGGAGCATAACCAATTGAACACACTTGGTAGAGACACACGCAAGGTAGATCTGGCTGACAGTTTTGGAGAAGTAAAGAATGTTAAATACCATTGAAGACCCCATTGACTTGTATAGTTATAAATAGCAAGGTATGCATTAACCGATAATTAACTCAACTAAAAAGATCGTTGAAAATCAGGAATCCAGAGCATCACCAACAAAGTAAACAACTGTTTGACCCTCCCATGCACTACATTTCTATCAAGTTACAACACAAATTCGAGAAATGTGTTTAGAGAAGAAGTCAAAACTAGCTGTAAACACAAGCGGACTGTGACAGTCTTGCGCTTGGCTGACCGTACAAGCTGACCTTGCATAGAGATTGAGTCCAAGTGCATTCCCACCAAGTTTGAAGAGAATATAACATGCAGTTTGGCATAAATCCAAAATAGTGAATAAACATAACAATAGGGCTGTGTGAACAGCCCATGCTCAGCTGACCTAGAGATTCATCACACTTGTGGCTCTGTGAACTTGGGATCGGATAAAGGTCACCCACTTACGGAGTAAGTCTGACCTTTATGGAAGAACACTGACATGTGCAACATCAAGGTCCCAGCTCAAGTAGTTCTCAAGATATAGTGAACAGTAAAATTCATGTATGTTGCCCTGTGACCCCCCAAAAATGAGGTCAAGATTACAATGTGCACTGTCCAAGCGTGACCTTCATGAAGAAACATTAACATGTGCAACATCCAGGTCCAAACTCAAAATAGATCTCAAGTTATCAATTGAACAATAAATTTCATGTCAGTTGTCCTGTGACCTTGGGAATGAAGTCAAGGTCCAAACATCACTGCAGCATGACCATTTGCACAAATACGTAGACACTTATAAAGGTACATCCCTACCAAGTTTGGGACAAATTTGGCCAAAATTATTTAAGTTATAACCATTACAAGAAATTCCTATGTTAAACTTTCCTATTCAAACTTTTTTTTAAAGATTTTGGAAATTTTTTTATCAGAAATCCAAAAAATCAATGGCGCGTAACCATTTGAGCAAAGTTGGTATAGATCCACCAAAGGTATATTGGCACCAAGTTTGAAGTAAATCTG
The DNA here is from genome assembly GCA_964020975.1 of Hermodice carunculata. Lineage (NCBI taxonomy): Eukaryota > Metazoa > Annelida > Polychaeta > Eunicida > Amphinomidae > Hermodice > Hermodice carunculata. Next base: position 39,283,822 of record OZ026618.1, read on the forward strand.
ACAACATTTCTTCAGTGAAGTCCATAATTTGGAATACCATTAGAATGCCCATTGACTTGCATAGTAAGCAATAGAAAAGGTGCATTTACCGATAAGTACTCCAATAAAAAAAACAAAAACTTAAAAAATCAAGAATACACAGCAGTGCTACCTAGTGAACATATTTGCTTAACCCTTGTACAAGGAACGTATGCACAAAGTTTCAACTTAATCTAAGAGACGGTTCTGGAGAAAAAGTGACTAGTAACAAAAAAACAAAAATTAATGAAAAAAAATTGCAGCACCACCTGGTGAACAAATTAAGATCTAGAAGCCCCTGGGAGTATTCTTATGTAATATCAAAGCAATTGGGTGAACGGTTGTGGAGAAGATTTTGTACGATTTGTCCAAATAAACAACAGAAAATTAATTAAAAATTCAAAAATTATTTAAGCGTGGCCATTTGAACAAACTTGGTAGAAACCCACCCATGGTACATTGCCACCAGGTTTGAAGTCAATCTGGATGACGGTTTTAGAGAAGAAGTCGAAAATGTGAATTAGTATTAGAATGCCCATTGACTTACATACTTATCAATAGGAAAGCTACATTGACCGATTAAGTGCCTGAGTTGAAAATAAATCGTAAAAAAATCAGGAATCCACAGCAGTGCCACCTGGTGAACAACTTTGTTTGACCCTTCCACAAGGAAAATATCTACCAAGTTTCAGGTTAATCTGATTGACGGTTCTGGAGAAGTCAAGAATACCAAAAACTCGGTAAAAATCTTAAAAAAATTTAGAAAAAAATCGCAACGCCACCTGATGGAAAAGCTGAGAACTAGGAGTCCCAGGGAGTGTTCCTGTGCGATATCAAAGCAATTGGGTGAGCAGTTTCGGAGAAGATTTTTTAAGATTTGCCCCCAAAAAATCCAAAAAATTCATAACAAATCCAAAATCAATGAAGCGTGACCATTTGAACAAACGTGGTACAGACCCACCCAAGGTACATTGTCACCAAGTTGGAAGTGAATCTGGCCGACCATTGTGTCGAAAATGTGAATAGTGGAGGACGGACGTCTCCTTTGAAACTTAAAAGCTTCATACACTATTCCACCATGCCGACTGTGGTATAAACAGGTAAATAGCAATTCGATTTTTTAGCACCATGAGGTTGACAAGAAGCGTTATGAGGTCAAGTGTACTAAGGTATTAGCTAGAAGCCACCTCTTCCACTATACTGGATGAAGATTGAAAATAAAGAAATCCTGCAAAAAGTGAGTATGGTTTTCCGACTGAAGACGGACAAGAGAAAATTCTCTAGGTGGGTTAAGTATACTTTACCACGGGTACTTTCCCTCTTGCCACTCTAAACACTTTGAGGACTACATTTTGTCATTCCAAGCTCCATATTGACACAATTTGACTAATGTTCTCGAGTTAGTGTTGTATTTATTAGGTATTTGGTCATATCTCTGGAAACATTTCAACAGACTCAGACTCAGATCTGCTTTTATTTGACAAAAGTTGTAGAAACAAACAGTAATATAAACATGTAAGGCACAAGAAAAACAAAACAGTTATCGTTCATGTGAAAAAACCCAGAGTATGTGTACCATACAAACTGAACCAGTAATGTCGGGATGACTCTAGCTAACGGTTTGAGAAACCGCTATCGCTGAAGCTACCCTGGAGGGGGGTCCTGGAAATTTACATTCGGCAATATATAGGACAAGATAGATATTGGATATATACATATTGGAGACAAAAGATTTGACTGATACAATCTAAGTAAGCATTATTTGGTGGAATATAAATTGACATGTACTAGACAGAAGATTGCATGTACAAAAAAAGTCTTCTAGAGATGATAATTATGAGCAAACACAACAGTTTTCAATGGTGCAAACTTCAGAATATTTACTGATGAGGTATTGCTTTGCGTACTTAGAAAAACCTGCATGGGAATGAGTATGGACTTTCTCCTTAACAATGGGGGCTGGGATATAAAAACGTACGGTAACTTTTTTTGAGTTTCTTAAGGGAGTAGCGTAACGAGGATCATCTCTATGCCTGGTGTCATGGGAATGTGTTACGGGGAAAGATGTAAACATATCTATAAAATACAGCGGCAGTTTGTTTTCAGAATACCTAAAATAGAATTTAAGGGTTCCAAGTACAAAATTTCATGGAGTTTTAAAACATTTTATTGTTTGAGTAAGGGCTCAGGATGACCATGAAAGTGGGTGTTACATATTAAGTGGACTGTCTTCTTTTGCAGTTTGAAGATTCGGTCACAAGAGTGACCCCATGCTAAAATAGAATAATTCAGATATGGCTGGAAAAGTGAGCTATATATCAACATAAGTCCACTAAGAGGGATAGAACTACGAAGTCTCTTTAGGATACCAGCTATGCGGGACAGTTTGTAAGAAATTTTATTTATGTGAGGAGTACATGACAAAGTTTCGTGAATTTGTAATCCAAGGAAATTAAATTCGCTAGTCTTTTCCACAGGAATTTTATTAATTTTAAGGTTTAAGTTCATATGTTTCTTACGTTGAGGGAAATAGAATACCATGTAATTAGTCTTAGACATATTGAGTGACAATTTGTTCGCTGCTAACCATTCATACACCCTGTTCATCTCAAAGTTTTTATTTTCAGATATATTGTCAAAATTAGGCCTTGCAGAAATTTGAAAAGAACACAGAGAATTCATGAGGGTGGTATGATCAGCATATAAAATAAACTCAAAATTAGCTGCAGCAGAGGGCATGTCATTGACATATATGAAAAACACGAGAGGGCCCAAAATTGATCCTTGAGGCACACCAGTGGAAATAGGCATAATTTTAGAGCAAGCAGAGTTTTGTGTAGGTGTTGTTTTTTAAAACCTTTGTGTTGTAGTTTTTGCAACAAAGTTCTGACTCTATTGTCGCTAAAATCGCTAAAAAGTGTGGTGTTTCTGGCAATACGTATCACTTGTCTGATACAAACTCCATATGCTTGTTTCTCTGAAATGTTTCCTGTCAGATCAGGGTAGGAAATAATATCAAATTTGAACTGGTCTCTCTTGTCAAATATTTTTGTTACTTACTAGTTGTTCTTTATTTCTATATCCAGATCAAGGAAATTAGCTTTTGCATCACGTTCATTTTCCAGATTTAATATTAGTTCTTTGGGATATGTTTTTCCAATTTCCCTTTATCTCATCTCCATTGTTTAAAGCACACAGGTCATCTATAAATCTTCTGGTGTGAGAATATGATGTTCTTGCAGCTGTAAAGTTGGTTTTTGACAATTTCTCCATCCATTTTGATTCATAATAATGTAAATAAAGGTTGGCAATATATGGGGCTGGATCTGTTCCCATTGGTATGCCAATTTGTTGATAGACTCTGGTTCCAAAGCAAAAGTATGCATTATTGATAATGTATTCTATCATTTGAGCACTCTCTTGCTTCGTGTAAAATATTCCTTTGTTCTTACCTTTATCATATTTAGCCTCAGCACCAGATATTTTAATATACTGACATGTGCCACCTTTGACCTCTTTATCCAACAATGAAATTAACACGTTGTTTAGGTCTGTCAAGTTGATCTTTGTATACAATGTTGAAAAATAAAAGGTATGAATTGATTTGACACTATTCTTACTGTTGATTTTGTCAATGTCCAGTAAAATATCACTTGTGCCATTTGTAGTGCACATTCTATTCACTCCCGTTTACATTTTCACTTTTTTGGCAGTAGTTAGTATGTGAATTTTTGACAAGTTTGAGAACTTGACTGAGTCGTTCGGCAACTTATTTCGAAACACATTTCTTTGTTGCAATGATGAACCTGAACGACAACGGGTGGCTAGCCAAAGCATAACCTAAGCTGACTGACAAGTCAGTTGAGCTAAAAACTTCAAATAAAAAAGTCATTAGAGCATGACCTATGGAACAAACATAGCAGAGACCCACTCAAGGTAGATCCCCACCAAGTTTCAGGCGGATCTGGCAACGGATTTGGAGAAGTCGAATTGTGAATGGACCAACATGACGGACAGACAACTGACCATCCCATTAGATCAACGGACTGACACGTTGGCTGAGCAAAAAATTCCTCACATCATTAAACCATGAGCAACTGAACTTGGCACGGTCCTACCCAAGGTATATAGATCCTCACCACATTTGAAGTGCATCTTTTTGAGCAGCCGAAAGTTTAAATTGTGGACCGACAGACGCAGGGACCGACACACGATGGATCTGTCCTATTGTCTGAGCTAACTGACAAGTCAGTAGCGGTTTGAAAAGGAACTAAAAAAATTCATAACAAGAGGACTGTGACAGTCCTGTGCTTAGCTGACCTGTACATATACCTTGCAGTCTTTTAAGATTGGTCCAAAAAAAAAAAAAAATAAATAAATAAAAAAAAAAAAATAAATAAAAAATTCATAAAAAATCCCCAAATCAACGAGGAGTGCTCATTTGAACAAATCTGCTGGAGACCCACCTAAGGTACATTGCCACCAAGTTTGAAGTCATTCTGACTGACGCTTTTGGAGAAGTCGAAAATGTGAATTAGCATTAGAATGCCCATTGACTTATATAGTAATCAAAAGGGAAGCTGTATTGACCGATGTGTACCTGAATGAAGAAACCGTTAAATATCAGGAATCCACAGCAGTGTTACCTTCTGAACAAATTTGTTTGACACTTCCACAAGGAACATATCTACCAAGTTTCAGCTTAATCTGAGTAACGGTTCTGGAGAAGAAGTCGAAAATAGCAGAAACACACAAAAAAATCACAAAAATATCAGAGAAAAATTGCAGCGCCACCTAGTGAGCAAATTCAGAACTAGAGGTCCCCGGGAGTGTCCCTGTATGATATCAAAGCAATTTGGTGAGCGGTTTCGGAGAAGATTTTTTAAGATTTGCTCAAAAAGAACAAAAAAAAATTAAATAAATAAAAAAATCCAAAAATATGGAGCATGACCATTTGAACAAACGTGGTAGAGACCCATCCAACGCACATCCCCACCAAGTTTCAAGTGAATCTGGCCAATTTTTTTGAGAAAATGTCGGAAATGTGAGTTGTTGACGACGGCAGGACGGACGACGGATGGAGGACCATAAAATAAGCTCAGCTGACTGACAAGTCAGCTAAGCTGAAGCATAAAAAAAAATCTAAAAATCACTGAAGCATAAACAATTGAACAAAATTGGTAGAGACCCACCAAAGGCACATTGCCACTATGTTTGAAGGAAATCTGGCCGACTGTTTTGGAGAAGTCGAAAATGTGAATTGTGAATGGACGACGGATGACCTACCCTCCCAAAAGCTCAGCTGACTCACCAGCTGTGCTAAAAAAAACCCCATTATCATTGGAGAATGGCCAATTGTACATTTTTTTAGAAACCCGCACAAGGTGGACCCCCACCAAGTTTGAAGTGAATCTGGCCAATTGTTTTCTAGAAGTCCAAAATGTAAATTGTGGAGAGACTCATAATTAGGAGGACGTTTGATCATCTTATAACCTCACCTGACTGACAAGTTATTTGAGGTACAAAAAATTATCTGGATGTCCCCATTATTGTATCCCTGTTGACGATATTGTTTGACACTTGTAAAACATTTACTACTTTTGAAAACTCATTTAAGTTTAGGAAATATTATAAATGAACAGATTTTGTGGGTCAAGCTGCATTGCCACCAATCACCTACACATTGTGGCCAAAAGGTGGAACCAGGTGGAGAAAAATAGTTATTTATCCTGATAATTTGCTCAAATAACGATTTTTACAATACTGTCACACATGCACTATTGTTACTATATCCATGAACAGAATTAGTTCTTGTCAGACTGCAGCCTTAAAGCTTCATATCCTACAGTTTCGTCCAAAATTAAGTGATCCTCATTATTTTCGCAAAATCTACGTCTCGGTCAGATTATATTCGGACAAAATTTGATGGAATTCTCGTCAAAATTTTACACATTATCGTCATTTTTGCCAATTTTTGCATCATGCATAATTAGAATATATTCTGACACAATTTCGAACAATTCTGTCCTTTTTGGGGGGAATCGCATAATTGTGATGGGATGGACAGACGTCGGAACAGGAACCATGTTATAAGGTCAGCTGTCTGACAAATCGGCAGACCTAAAAATCACTGGAGCATAACTTTTTTTTCTAGAATATTCTACACAGACTAAATGAGCATGTTTTCATTTTAGTTTTCTGCCTTCCACAAAAGTTACAGTCCTGACAAGAACATATATATTTTGACCTTTACTTTCTCAGCAAAATCATTTGGCGATTACCAAATACCTTTGGATTTTTTTATGCAGCAAAACGAACTCAAGGCAAGGACAACGATTAAACATAACTTAATATGTGTGGTCATTTTTGCCCCAGAGTGGATGACCAGCATAACAACCATCCTACAAGCCCCGCTGAACTGCAAACTGGGAAATCAGACAAGTAAATTGGCTCTCGGGATTTTATTCAGTTGATTCAAACAGTACACTTGCACAGTTTGGCTGGTATCAAGAACTTTCACTTTAGCACCTATCTGAAGACATGATTTAATAACTTCTTGTGTGTTTTATCGTTTGAGTTTGAATTGTGATAGCTCAAAGATATTCTAAGAAAGGAAAGTGAAGGCTGTATCATTGTTTTCCAGACTTGTTTTCAGCGTAATGACGAGGTATAAAAAGGCAAGTTATATATTAAGAGTTCTACAATGTGTATAATTAATTATAGAACAGAGATCAACATAAAATGCAATGAAAATAATGTTCAAATGTTTTAAATGCACACAGTAGTTTCACAGCCAGATTGACTTTGAATAACGAATTTCTTTCGCAAAAAAATCACTTTATGCAAAAGTATTTCGGATCCAAATAAATACATTCATTGAGGTGGGAATGTTAATGAGATTCTGAAACTTCAAGTTCTTGGTTCACAGTGCACTGATATAATGAAATGTTGTCTGGAGGATCAATCAGCTTCTCCAAATTGGTCCTTTCCGTCCTCCTCCTACGCAGCCTCGGCATCGCCCTCCTCTTCCTCCTCATCATATTCTCCCTCCTCCTCGGCGGTGGCATCCTGATATTGTTGGTACTCAGACACCAGATCGTTCATGTTGGACTCAGCCTCTGTAAATTCCATCTCGTCCATGCCTTCACCAGTGTACCAATGCAAGAAAGCCTTGCGACGGAACATAGAGGTGAACTGCTCGGAGATGCGCTTAAACAGCTCCTGGATGGCAGTGCTGTTACCAACAAATGTTGATGCCATTTTGAGACCACGTGGTGGAATGTCACACACAGCGGTCTTCACGTTGTTGGGGATCCATTCAACGAAGTAGCTGCTATTCTTGTTCTGTACATTCAGCATTTGTTCGTCCACCTCCTTCATGGACATGCGGCCACGGAACATGGCTGCAACAGTGAGATAGCGGCCGTGACGAGGATCACAGGCAGCCATCATGTTCTTGGCATCAAACATCTGCTGGGTGAGTTCTGGGACAGTAAGGGCGCGGTACTGCTGGCTACCACGGGATGTAAGAGGAGCAAAACCAGGCATGAAGAAGTGCAGACGTGGGAATGGGACCATGTTCACTGCCAGTTTGCGGAGATCAGCATTGAGTTGACCAGGGAATCGTAGGCAAGTTGTAACACCAGACATTGTGGCAGAAACTAGATGGTTGAGGTCACCATATGTGGGTGTGGTCAGCTTCAACGTACGGAAGCAGATATCGTAAAGAGCCTCATTGTCAATACAGTATGTCTCATCTGTGTTCTCTACAAGCTGATGAACTGATAATGTGGCGTTGTATGGTTCTACAACGGTGTCGGATACCTGAAAGCACAAGAAGACATACCATGAGTTTGCAAATGGACTTTTTACCTGGAAGAATTGTTACGACATCCTCCATATTTAGACTATGAGTCTTACATATATATTGATCTAAAAAATATTTCTGATGTATGACTATAAATTATAACGGGAAGAGTGGCCTTAGTTATCTTCCGAAAACAACAAGAAAATGTTCTGCCGAAGCACTGCATCATGAGAATGATACCCATCCTATAAAAATATTTTCTTTACAAAGAATATCTGCAGGAAACGTCTACAAAAATATTAAGTTTGTTCAATGTTGTTGAGTCCTAATACTAATCCAGGACGTTTAGGGACGGTCAAGGAAGACATATTTTTTGGTCCATTGAGGCCACTTAGTTAAGTTTTGCTTTCTTACTCCTAAATAATATAGATATATGAATGGATCTGTTGCTGCATCATATGTTCTCTGAACTCTGGAAAGATTTGGGGAATTTTTTTAGGGGGGGGGGGGCTGGAGTGGAGGCCGGGGGTAAGACCAATTCCCCTCCATATAAACATTTAGCTAATAAACCTTTTCAATCTTTGACGTATCGACGCTTAACGTGGGTGACTTTATCGACTCCACTGTTGCACATTGTACACAGTAATTTGTCAAGTCAAAAAAGCCCAACAAAACATAGCACAATGTAGTATAATACAGTCCTGAACAAAGTAACACAATACAGTATAAACGTGCGAAGACACATGAAACACAAAGTCCCAAATACAGATAAGAAGACATAACACTATGTGCAAGACCGGAACAGAAAATAAAAACAAAAATAAAAAAACAAAACAAAACAAAACAAACACGATAATAGGAATATATCCTACCAGCTCGATGGTACCAGCGATTTTCCTCTTTTTTTTCCACAGAACATTCTATAACTTTTTTCTCAATTTTTATCAGTTCCATTTCCCGTCATTCCATAATTAAATTAAATAGTAAATTCTTATTGCACTGCTTTAAATCCGTAAAAAATTCTTCTAATTGTTTGATCATGTCATTGCAAGGAACTCTAAATACGTTGCAATCCAAAATAAAATGTGTTTTGTTTTCGATAGCATTGCTTATATAGCAGGTCCTGTCATGTACTCAGATTTTGCGGGGGCGTTTGTTTCTACCTGTTTCAATGAATGAATATTGGGTACTAATGCGTAGCCTGGCGATATTTTCACGAATATTAAAATTGTTAACAACATACAAATGTAGTTCAAACTGAAGTTGACCTTTATATAGCACGTAGGTTCTCAGTTTGGGTTCATTACTATCTTGTTTTGACATGTCATTTCCAATTGGCTGTGGAATTTATCGTGCAATTTATTTTTGAATAACTTAGAAGGCAAGTGCCCGATGTTTGTCCATGATGAAGCCAAAGTTCTCGAAGGCCAGCCTCTAACAATACTAGTAAATCTTTTACACTTTTTTTCCACACTGATTTATTTCTGTTTGACATTTCGACATCACAAGAATATGAGTTTGATAATAGAGAATACCTCTCACTTTAAACAATCCGAAACCAATTCTTAAATGCCAATTTCATTACTTTAAGTGAGATGGGAAGTCATCCTTCTATATACGTTGACAAAGTTGACTGTTGGGAAGGTGATGGGATTGGTCATGCTATGGAAGGGCGGCAGGGGGCGTTGTGGAGACGGGCGAGCATGAGATAAACACACCTGTCACGCAGGATATCCATGTGAGTTTGGATGAAAATTTGAGGGTTTTGATTTACACAGGGAGCCAAAGTTTGACAATAGTTAACATTTCTACTACCACCTCCTCTCAGAGTGTCTACCGGCATCTCTTTCGTGGGTAAAATATTGTTATGCTTTTCCTCCTTTAGCCATTCCACGGATA
>OZ026618.1:39298545-39329545 GCA_964020975.1 Hermodice carunculata
CAAAGTTGTTCCCTTTATCCAGTGTGACACTGACAGTTCCCATGATTATTAAGTGTTGATAATGGCCTGTTTGCATCGTATTTTGACGTTTTATTTTCATGAATTTGTTGCACGATTTGCAGATCAATGTTTCTTGCCGATAAAAGTATGCATTGGGTGACAACTTTGAACCATCTTCACCGTTAGTCGTCACTAATAACAAAGTAGGCCTATAGGTTACCGTGTCATGGACCAGTCGTGCAGTAACGCTTCAACAACTTTTGCAAAATGTAGGCTTACATGGAACATTCGGATTTTACATATACTGTCCTTAATATGTCTCTCTATGATGTGACGTTCATAATACTGTGCGATACTCTCGCAAATGTACCTGCCCTATCTTTGATGCATTGATATGTAATTATGCTAGCGGTTAAGCGTGCCGTGCATGAATATCAAAAAGTCGTGTTAGTTTTTCGGCTTGTTGGTAAAATGGTGGCGCCCTTGAAGCGATGTGCACGGCAAATATCCAGCTAAATTCCCTCTCAAACACAGAATAAATAAAATCTTCCATGTCTATCTTGGAGTTACATTGTTTTTTCTCACCTGTGGTACTTGTTGGTGTGGAAAATCACTCGTGAGTTTCACTCACTCCTAATTTTCCACATCAACAAGGACCACTTGTGAGAAAAACACGGTAACTCCCTATCGTGAGTATCGGCCATGTACGATTCTCTATTTTCTAGTACATGTACTTAAATTGTGTTTGCTTATGACCAGCTCTTCTCTTTTCTCTTAGACTATACATGTTTACCGGGCTTCATTACACTGTACGTACTTTTATTTATACTTTGTACTTGGGTTATCTTTTCATGTGTAATTTGTGTCGCATTTTATGGTTGACTTATGTGCTGTATATAAATTTCATTTTAATGTATTTTTTCTTTCCCAGTCTTTCAGGGGTTTTAATAAAATTATTATTATTATTATTATTATTCTCATTATTATTATTATGATACACCCACCTTTGGTGATGGCACAACGGAGAATGTGTTCATGATTCTGTCTGGGTACTCCTCGCGAATCTTGCTGATAAGAAGTGTTCCCATACCGGAGCCGGTGCCGCCACCTAGTGAGTGTGTGAGTTGGAATCCCTGAAGACAGTCGCAGCTTTCTGCCTCCTTTCGGACAACATCCAGAACAGAGTCCACAAGCTCAGCGCCCTCTGTGTAATGTCCCTTGGCCCAGTTGTTACCAGCACCACTTTGACCGAAGACAAAGTTGTCTGGTCTGAAGATCTGTCCAAAAGGACCAGATCTGACAGAGTCCATGGTGCCGGGCTCCAGATCGACCAAGACGGCACGGGGCACATATTTGCCTCCTGAAAAATTGCAAACACTGCATAATAAGCAAGTGTGAATTGAAGTATCTGTGAGTTCAGTCTGCGTTCGTACTACAACTAGTGGAGGCGCTATACAGTTTTGTCAAATAACTGAAGTTGGACATACAGTAGTACCTGCTGTATGTGGCCACCCCTTCTGCCAAGAAAATGTGGCCACATACAGCAGCTGAATTGTCACCACCGGTAAATTAAACAAAAAATTAATGACTCCTACGTCTGAGCCTAGTGACCACAAAAAGCAATGCGGTTCTTCAAGGCAGTGGTTGTACACAGCAGGTACAACTGTAGAGCGTTTACACCCATCAATCTAGCATTTGTGCAATATTCATTCGGGAATTTCTTAAAATCTAGTACCATTGAAATGCTGCTGGGAGTTCAAATTTTGTTTCTCAGCAACGGTGGAACGTTCACAGAAACTATGTGATTACTAGAAAAGAAGATTCGGGTGACGTCAAATCTGTCTGGGTGCCTTCAAAATCAGAACAGTTTAAATGTTATACTTCGCCATTGTTCAACATAATCTGAATTTTGTGTATTAGTCTAATTTGCATAAGTTTAAATGCTACAACTTTGGTTCCTGGCTCATTATATGTGGCCATGCCACAAACTTATTAACTCAAGTTTCAATGGCACTCCTTTCTCTACTAGTTTTTAACCTATTCAAAACATCAATTTTGTGTGCTTGCCTAATTTACATTACTTGATGAAAGCTCACAACTTTAGTTCATGGTTCATTGGCTGCCGTTATATCCCAAACCTACAAATTGAAATTGGAATGGTACCTTTATATAGAAATAGTTTTGAAGTTATTTAAGATTTAGATTTTGTGTATCCGCCTTATTTGCATGAATTAAAACCCTACAACTTTGGTTCATGGTTCATTGCATGCACCTATGATACAAACCTTCAAATTGAAGTTGGAATGGCACTTATATTTGTAACAGTTTTGAAGCTATTCAGGATTTAAATTTTGCATATTTACCTCATTTGCATAAATTAAAATCCTTCACTTTGGTTCATGGTTCATCAGATGCGTCTTTGCCACAAACCTATAAATTGAAACTGGAATGGCATCTGCATGTATTATAGTTTTTGAGATATTCAACTTTTTAATTTTTCAATACCCCTAATTAGCATAATTTAAGATTCTACAACTTTTATTTACTCTCCATTATATTGGCAGGTGTCTCAAACACATACATGCACATTGAAATTTTGTGTCTTTATGCAATGGTTGTAAGATATGCAGCTTCTAAAATTTTCATTGCTCCTCACTTATTTGCTTTTGCAAGATTTTAAAAATCATGACTATTTCCAAACGATATGCACAATTTCCATTGGAAGGTCAGTCACCATGGTTAGTTTGGACGGTTGATTTCGGAACAATAGTGTCCAAGAAAAAATCCGGACAAATTTAGTCACAAAAAAGAAAAAAGAAGGAGTCAATTCTTGAAAAACAAAATTTGGGTCGGCACTGACATAATCACACCTTAAGGTTATTGGTCAGGCATACATGTATATGATATTTGAGAGTTATATTATATTATTTTTTGGCAACCCCACAACAAAGTAGAATTTTTAATAACCTTTTTCATAAAACAAATCCTACTACATGCTACTTTGTTGGGCAAAATCCAACAGAAAGTAGGATAATCTTAATCATGAGACACATTGTTTGATTTTTATTCCTTTACATGAATGATCTTAAAATAGAATTCCAAGATCAAATTTTCCTAAAAATCTTACCAAATTTACGCAATTGAACAGATGGCTCTCATGCCATACATATCAATCGCTTTCGTTACATCTCAGAAATCTGTGCTGTCTTCGTTATCACAGTCAATGCCCCTGCATAGTTTGTAAATGATAAATATACGCTGCTGTGCTGTCCATGTCTCCTTTTTAGAGCCAGATTTTTTTTGCATTCAGTGGATGAGTGTAAGCAAAGCGTCCATAAAACATATTAATGACTATTCTTTCCACCAGTGTGGAAACGTTGCAAATCAGATACATAGACTGATTGATAAGGTATGCTTGGCTGTCGAACTTTTGATAAATAGGACACATTTGACATTCCTTACAATTTTCTGGATACAGGATCGTTGCCAGGGATAAAGTCAATGACCTGAAGAGCTTGATATTGAAGGGCTTAGGTCTTGCATCAGTATCGAATTGAAAATTAGGTATGGGGGAGGTTTTGCCAAAAAAATATAGGATTTCAACATGAACAAAATTTAAATTTGCTAAAGGTTTACCAAATTAAAGTGAATCTATTTTGTGTGATATAATATACTGTTACAACACCAAATGTCAAAAAAATTCTGGAATAAAGGCACAAATTTGAAAAAAGGAGCAACAAAAGTGCAAGCGGTACACAAAAACGACATGGAGCAAAACAAACGAACAAAATCAAAAAAACAAACAAACAAACAAACAAAAAATCTCCCCTCTATATTTTAACCAGCAGAGAATACAAAGGCAATATCCCACCGGGCTACAGACAGAGGCATTAAGGTCAAGAATACAAGCATTTCGAGCTCCAAAATTTTGCAACTGCAATAATTTCGGGGTTAGAAAAGAAAAAGCGTCAGTGCAGTAAGTGATCAGGTCAAATACATACAGAGTGGCTTGGGGAGACCCTTATGTCCTTTTGTCCGTGACAAGTGAAAATTCAGAAAAAGAATAACTTTTAAAACATAGGGACACTTGTCCTGGGAGAAATACATCCAGGATGGAATTTTCTCACCATGCAGACAGCCCTACACTACAAATAACTGTCGATGCAACATTCACGTTCCATTCGATTGACAAAACATCAGATAATGTGTGGGTATTTCTGTTGAGCTTTCTGTTTTTTCCTATTTATTGATGTCAAATTGAAGGGTGTGATGAGAACTTTTGATATATATATATATATATATATATATATATATATATATATATATATATATATATATATATATATATATATATATATATATATATATATATATATATATATATATACATGTATAAACGTTGGTGTTAATACATGTATAACGGTTCCTACACTTTCAGTCAATAAAATCTACAATTTTGTGCCCTGGGTTTTTTTTCAGACAAGCGGAGCAAATCTAGAAGGAACTGCACTTCGCATATACACTATCTGGCACTGTCCCACATTTTTCATATTGCTGTTTTCTTTATGCCTAAGCAGAAGCTATAACTCCTCAGCAGAATATACGGGATGACTAAAACATACCGACCTTGAAGCATTGACATCTTTAACAGACTGACCTTGAAGCATTGACATCTATAACAGACTGACCTTGAAGCATTGACATCTTTAACAGACTGACCCTAAAGCATTGACATCTTTAACAGACTGACATTGAAGCATTGACATCTTTAACAGACTGACCTTGAAGCACTGGAATGCAGTTTTGGTATATTTTATACGTGTCAAGGTTTTGAAACATAAATATCAATGTAAAACTGCTAAAGATGTATATGTATGCATTGCATTATTCCACATGGACTACCGATCAGAAATGAGTACACACACATAGATGATATATATATATATATATCTCTCTCTCTCTCCATATATATATATATATAAATCTTGATTGCACATTCACTGAGTTACAACATGCAGTACGGTACAGAAGAGAGAGAGAGAGAGAGAGAGAGAGAGAGAGAGAGAGAGAGAGAGAGAGAGAGAGAGAGAGAGAAAAGTAATAAATAAGACACATATAAGTGAATATATATATACATATATATATATATATATATATATATATATATATACATATGTGTGTGTGTGTGTGTGTGTGTGTGTGTACAAATAGCGTGACATGGAGAAGAAGGGAAGTTGTCTGTTGAGCACACTTAATCGGTATATTCACTGAAGTTAACACTGATCGATGCTCTCGAAAGGTTTTGCAAGAGATTTCAAAGGTAACCTTATAAATTAACACACAGTGGTGACGTGTATTATTCACGGGCTCCCATCAAAATGTGGGTGAAGCACTTTCTTCATGATAATTAATTACCAGGAAGATTGGAAGAAATATCTGGAAAAACGGCTGCAGGCAGACGGTGACCACAGAAACGACTGACGGCCTTCGCTGGTGTGGGCAACGTCCCTCACTTGCATCCCGTCGCACATTGGGCAGACATAAAAAGGAAACTGTTCGAAAATGCACACACAACAAAGGAAAAAAACAGTTAGGAAAGGTTTTATTTTAACCGAGGATCAATGCAAAGACGTGTCGCAGTGCTTCCATGTTGCTATCACAATGTTATTTTTGTAATATGATTCATCGTGTCTACACATGCGCACTTGTTAAATATTGATTTACCTGTAGCCTCGTTGTAGTATACGTTGATGCGCTCCAACTGAAGATCGGAGTCGCCATGGTATGTTCCAGTGGGATCGATTCCGTGTTCATCAGATATGACCTCCCAGAACTGCACAAGACAAATTAATATTCAATTCATTTAAAATCCCCTTCTCATTAAATGCTGGCTTACAAAGTTAGGGTTTTGCGTTTGAATCTGAGATTCGCTGCACTTGGACTAATAGGCTAAAGCTCAGCATCATTTGAAACAGTGGAAGATGCCGACTTAATTATCATAACGTTTGAACAATCCCACTGCTTGCCATGATGATGGTAACAATGGCGGGCCCACCGGCAACACGAGACCGTTCCTCCCCCAGAAACCTTCATTTATATTTCATTATGCACGATTCAAACAAAGCTTCATCATCTTTTGTGTGGAACTGTCAACTTCACACTCCCAGCTATAAAAAATACAGGCTCTAGCGTGCATCAAGAGTAATGAGACTAATATTACTTCACGGCGGTCATGGCCGACTGCCGGCGCCGGTGTGTACACCAATACAAAGAGGACATTAAGTGCACGCTCGGTCGATAATTTTCGAAAGCGTATATGAGAATATACATCAGTGATGAATAATTGAATCGTACGTACCTTGGCCCCGATTTGGTTGCCGCATTGGCCGGCTTGGATATGGACAATTTCCCGCATGATGTTTAGTGTGCGTCAGTACTGTGCGAACTGTGGCGCTCTGTATCGGTGGATGCAAGCCCCTATTTGCACTCTGCGACCGTTGCTATTACTCATTCATATCTTTTTCATTGTTCGCGCAGCTGCCTGACATTAGAATAGATGCACATGATTGGTTGATGGACCCAAATGCGACCTCTGAGACCACAACCATTTAAAATTCGGGCAACAGTATCACACAAAATTTGTGACATAATTTATTTCGCGACATTTTGTAAATCTCATGCGAAAAATCGGCACGTCGCTGCCAAATTACCGCCATTTGAAGCAGAAGAAATAATTCTCATAATTCATTATGTTGATATTCAGTATCTGATTATGTCATCATGCATTCACTTTTCAATATCGACTGTGTAATAACACTCTCATGATTGATATAGTATGAGTAATACTCTGATAATTAAAATACCACCTCATGGCAGAGGCTATCTATAAATAATACCTCTATGATAAAATGAACTGGTGTCCTGTGACTGCACAGTGGAATGTTTTTCAAATAATACCAAATCCCATCATTTCCCGCCATAATTATTTATCCACCCGCCATGATTATACCCTCAAGGTATTAATTCTGGTGGCAAAAGAATTTCAGGGAATAACGCGGGGGATGGGGTGCGGGTGAGGATCGAGCGGGAGGGTGACTCTTTAAAGTTTAAGTCCACTGGGCAAGTGTGTCACTCGGGGACACATGCTTTTGCCATGTGTGACAGGACGGCACTGAACTGCAGGTGGCTGTCACAAATTAGGGGCATGACCCTCAAGAGTGGGGAACGCGTAGGCACCCGTAGGTGCGCATCGCAGCCACACACAATAAAATGCCCAGTCACATATCACGAGGAATTACCTAGTTTTCATACTCTTATCATAAAACATCATAGGTCAAGAAGTGAACGACGGTTGGTAAAACAAGTCATTCTTGCTTCAATCAGATATCAAACGAAACAAACAAGGTCGATTAAGCATATGATACTAGAAAATTCCCCTGCCCCTCCTTGCGGTTGCCTCCTAAGCATCCCCCCAGACTCGCTATTGCTTTCTTATGTGGGCGCTCGCCCGACGAGCGCCCACATAAGAGAGCAATAGCGAGTCTAGGGGATGCTTAGGAGGCAATTCTTGCGGTAGCCGTGGGTTCAATGTAGGTCAGCCTCCGTGTCACCTGTTGGGCTGTAACGCTTCTTCTCAGTGAGGACCCTTTCGGTAGGGTCCCTGGTCTTATGTTGCCCTCTAGTTTCAAAAATTTTGAATGTAAATTTAATATACACAATATGTTTAATTTTGAGCCCCTCCCCCAAGAAAAAAAGTAATGTGCAATCGAAAGGCTGAAGTTCCAGAAGCTCAAAATGAGTTAGATCAATTCTCGGGGTTAAATAATTACCCCAACAGGAGCAACAGTGCCACCTCTCCTGTGTTTTTCTGAACCCCCCACCCCCGAAATAAACCAGAATACGCATTTGATGTTCATGTGGGCGCGTGTTCGCTCGGCTGCATGCAATGGGAGAACACGTTTTCAGTGCTGTCCCAGGGTTGAGAAATGACACATTTCTATAATTTATCGCACTGGTGACTTCACGTGGACCCTGTTTGCCCAAGTACGCCCGAAGCGTGCAAATCAAGTCACCTGATCAACCATAGCAACCACATGTGCACATGTATGTAGGTTGACTGGTGAAAGAGCACAGTCAATATAATAATAATAGTTTATTGAAACCTCCAAAGTTGGACAAAATAAAACACATTTACATCTAGATATTCACAGTTATATACAAAAGACAAAGTACAAAAATATAATACACCAACCGATTTTGACAGTTTCAAGTGACACATCCTGCTGGCTTTCTCCATAATCCATTTCTTTCTCACCACATCTTTCTTTCTTTCTTTCTTTCTTTCTTTCTTTCCCATATGTTCTTTCTATGTTTTGCTTGACATCGTACGCATTTTGTGTTGAGAAATCAACACTTTTCCGCCTGGAGTTTTTTAGTAAGCCTGTGTCCCGAGTGATCTAAGGTCGTCTGAAGAGTGCAGCTGTGGCCCTTTATCTATGCGCGGCTCCACACGCGTCTTTGAAATTGTGGGTGTTTCCCACTTCAATTTTAATACATTCTGTCAGCTTCACGTTCATTTCTGTAGGTTTTTTTTCTTCACTTTACTTTTTATAAGCAGTTGCTTTCATCTTTGAACGATAATTTTCTTCACGTCACCTTTTATAAGCAGATACGCTAAACGCCAGCTGCGTTTTCTTCCTGGTAGTGAAAAATGGACACCAGAGTGGTTGGCACCTGTTGAATATGACCACTGCTGCCAAACACATATTACGTAAGAACACAGCAAACTCGATCTGTAAACCAATTACAAAAATCTTTCAACTTTCTCTCAGTCTGTCCCACTTTCCCGATGCTCGGAAGAGATCCAACATATATCCTGTCTTTAAACAAGGCCAAGCGACAGATAAAACACATTAATCGTCCTGTTTCATTGCTCAGTAATGTTTCAAAGGTGTTTGAACAACTGGTTTTTAGTGCAACTATGAATACTTGACACAAAGTAACCTATTCATTTCCAAAAAGTCATGGTTTAAGGCCAATGACTTTACTGTCAATCAGCTTGTGTATATTCTTCACAATATCTACAACGGCCTAGAACAGTTCGAAAAAGCCAGAATGATGTTTCTAGATGTGTCCAAGGTGTTCGGTAAGGCTTGACATCCTGTCCTCCTTTTTAAACTTCGACAACTCGGCATCTCTGACAAGTTTGTAGCATGGGTTGATATTTATCTCTCAAATCGTTTGCAACGAGTCATCATTCATTTCTAATCTTCATCATTGTATTGTAAACATATTTATTTCAACTGAATTGCCCAAAAGATGCATCTAGCAGCTTAGCTGGAGGCTCTCCAGAACATAAAAAGACACACAATAAGTGAACAAATATATATATATATATATATATATATATATATATATATATATATATACAATCTCTCAGTTTGCTCAATATATTCGTTAACTGCTGCAAAAATAATGTAGTTATCATATAGAGAACAGTTTTTGTTACCATAAAGAATAGTTGCTGTGGTAAACGGTGTTATTGGTATAACTTTACTGCTGAGGTCAACCCTAAAATTTTGGTATAAAGGGCATGTAAAAAAGTAATGCAAGATGTCTTCAATACCCATACCACATGTGCAGAGAGGCGAGTCAACGACGCCAATTTTAAACAGATGCAAATTGAGACGACTGCAGCCCAGATGCAATCTTGTATGCTTAATCGCAGCAGAACGCTTGCCAAAATACAAAAGTTCCAAATATTGGATGGGTTGTTTGGGAATAGGTTTTAATTTTGACTTGAACTGGCCAAGTGAACTGGAATTAAGTATGTCACAAGGTAGCTGGTTCCACAGTCAAGCAGTGGATGGGAAGAATGATTTATCATATAAGGATGTTCTTGCGCGAAAAGGATAAATGTTTGGTCGATTACGGGTGTCATGATTCGCAGCTAAGGGAGGAGCATGAGGGAAATCACGCAAATACGAAGGAGTCAGGTTATTAATAATTTTGTACATGATAAAAAGTTTAGCTTTTTCCCTTCGTTCGGCAAGTGTTTCCCATCTGATTTCCTCGTAGAGTTTAGATGTTGAAGTACCTTTCATCGCACCAGTGATTACCCGGACTGCAGCCAACTGAATTGATTCCAGTCTGTCAGCATCGGCCTGTGTACACCCATTCCATATGGGACTACCATACTATATTAACGGACGAATGAAGGATATATAAATAACTTCAAGGTTTTTCACGTCCAGGCGAAATTGCAAACTTTTAAGGATGTTGATCAATTTATTGGCTTTTTGTACAGATTCAAGATTCAAGATTCAAAACAGTTTATTAGACATATGGTTACAGTTTGTACATGTTATTATTGACAAAACATAAAATTACAGTTAAACAGTAACTACAAAACAGATAGTGATAAAATTATATGTCAGGATGACTCCAATTAAGGATTCATGCAATCCGCTATCATTGTGGCCACCTAATATTATTCAAACTGAAAGTACACTACATCAAATAATGTCAAGACTCAAAGTAAAAATTAGTGAGTAATACCTTTTGTAGATTAAATATGGTCAAAAATCTAATTAATGAGTTATTGCATACGTAACAATTTCGAATGACACAGATTTCAGAGTACTGATTACAGAAGTACGAATTTATGTATTTAGAGAAACCATCATATGAGTGCGTGTGAACTTTATTTTTGATACAGGGTGGCGTTTTGTTAAGTAAAGCTGGGACATAGTATCGAATACGATTTTTAGTAGAGTTTCTAGCGTCAATTGCTTGACGGGGAACATCACGGAATCTGGTGGTGTAAGGATGTACAACAGGCTGAGTGGTGAGGATATTTGTAAAGTATTGCGGCAACTCGGAGCTACAATATTTGAATTAGAATTTCAGAGCTCTGGCTTGCATGATATCATTAATCTTTAATATATTTAGTTCTTTAAATAAAGGTTCGGTGTGAGCTAGGAAATTGGCAGAACACATGAGACAAATGGCTCGTTTTTGAAGCAAACAGATGCGATCAGATGAAAAGCCCCAAGCAAGTACACAGTAGTTGATGTGAGGTAAGAAGAGGGAATTATAGATTTGCATCAGTTGCTGACGCGGAAGAAAATTGTGAAGTCTACTTAATATGCTAGTGATTTTTGACAGTTTAGTTGAAATTTTAGAGATATGACTGTTCCAATTGAGATTCTCATTAATTGTTAATCCTACAAATTCAAGTACGGTTGTTCTCCCTATAGGAGTGTTTGCGATTTGGAGATTTATCTCAAAGTTTAATTTTCGCTGGGGGGAATGCAAAATCATAGACTTTGTCTTAGAAACGTTTAAAGATAATTTGTTTGCAGAGAGCCAGTCATGTACTTTTTTCAGTTCATGGATTATGGTATCAGAAATACTGTTGTGATACTGTACTGTACAATCTGATTGATATGAAGAGCCCACGTTAAATCACTATTAAGGGTTATTCCTAGGTGTTTATGGTGAGAGACATCCACGAGTTGATGATTTTGAAACAGAAGGGGCGGGTATGGTATTGGGGGTGCTTTGCGCGTGATAATCATACTGTGAGTTTTGGGGCATTGAACGAGATCAGCCACTGTTTGGACCAATCATCTAGCGATGATAAGTCAGTATTCAAAATGTCGGTTGCCGACTGGGGGTATCCACTGCCAAGTAAAGTGATGTGTCGTCAGCAAATAATTTAATATTAGAGTTTACAATATCTACGATATCGTTAATAAAGATGAGAAATAACAGGGGATCTGGGACAGAGCCTTGAGGAACCCCAGCATAGATTGTGCCCCAGGTGGAGCTATGACCTTTAATGAGCACACGTTGTTGTCGCTCTGACAGATAGCTGCGAAACCAAGCTAAGAATTTACGAGATATACCATTTTTCTCAAGTTTATGGAGTAATGCAGTATGCCATACTTTATCAAAAGCCTTGCTCACGTCCAAGAATACTAATCTTACATCTTCTCGCATATCGATAGCCAGGCAGAGCTAATGGTAAAGTGACAGAAGTTGGTTGACCGTAGAGTCTCCCGGTATAAACCCAGACTGGTGCGAGGACAAAACAAGATTATCATGAAAGAAGTTAAAGACATGTTTAAAAATGATTCTTTCCATAACTTTGCTCACACAGCTAAGAAGAGATATAGGCCTTTGTCATATGGCTGGTAGGAATTAGCCAATCATAAGGCTCAAAAAATGTTGATTATATCCCATAACCATTGATTATGAAAAAGAATGTATTATGAAACTTGATAATGCAACTGTCTGCTGAAATTCATATGCCCCAAGGGCTTTTTCATACCTCCCAGTACTGCCGGTGCCGTCATTTCTTTGGAAAAATAATTGCTGAGTTGCAATATTATCAAGTTCAATTAGAGGCACGTCATCTTCCATTTTGTGGCACTGGCAGCTAGCAGATTCACGAACTACCTGAACGCCTGAGCGAAATCACGAATGAAGTGACTCAGAAGTGAAATGACACTGTCACGCGTATGTCTAAGAACTTGATTACGTAACTGACAGATAATACGCTTTTAATCATGAAATCACTGATCCGACCTAAACACAAAATTAATGACCATTCCTACCAGCCAATGACAAATGTGTTATAGCATAAAAGGAGACGATTATGGCTATTACAACTGTCTCGTGGCTTCGCCACTCTACAGTTATAAGCCATAATCGTCTCCTTTCATGTTATAACTCTCACATAATTTGTACAGAGTGATTCTGAATCTTTCTTAAGCTAGAAGTGAAATCGTCTGCTCACAATAATATAGCGTTGAACAGCCTCAAATGTGAAATCGTTTGTGGTATTGTCAAACTCGTTTCTGCCATACAGAAAAATTTCAATGAGGATGTCACCGGTTATATACACTAGGTAACTTGGATTTAAACCAGGAGTAAGTATGTTTGTAATAGTCCTTAGTAATTTTCTCCTTTGAATAGTAAATTTAGCACAATAGGAAAAGAAGTGCATTTTTTCTTCCTCGGGATGCATACATGAACAAACAGAAGAAGCTATAATGTTAACTCTAAATAAATCTGCCTTTAATCTACAGTGACATAATCTTAGCTGAGTATGACAGATATTAGCAAAACGATTTCCAAACTAATAATAAGCTGGTGCATTGCCGACCGCCAGAAGAGTTGATTTTAACATTGACTTAAATTGGGGCAGCGTATCGGAGTCACGGATGTCAATAGGAAGATCATTCCAGGCATTAATTACTGAAGGGAGGAAAGAGCTGGCAAGTGAATTGGTACCAGAGTAAGTTCCACTCAGTTGGGGCGAGCTTCGTTACTGTCTACCGGACGTCATCATCGCTAGTTGTTGAAGCTGGTGTGCCCCAAGGTTCCATTTAGGGCCCCTTCTCTTTCTGGTCTATCGTAATGATCTAGTTGACAATATTACATCTGATGTCAGACTTTTTTGCTGATGACATCAGTCTACTGGAGATTGATAATGACCCCATCGAATCTTCTAATTATCTGAATATTAATCTCTCCATTATACATAGCTGGGGAAAGTTATGACGTGTTATCTTTGATGCTCTAAAGTCTCTTCTGTCATATTTTCAACCAAACTTGTCAAACCACACCATCCACCTATTCGCCTCGGAGGCTCTGAAATACCTGCGGCAGACTCGTACACTATTCTCAGCATTGCTCTCTATAAAAATTTACTCTGCATGGCGTGCTCGCATTACCACAAAAGCTGGCCAGCGAATTGCCCTTCTGAATAGATTTACTCTTTCAGTGCCAAATTTTGGACTAAGTTCACAGCTTTTGCAGGAGCGCATTGGAGGTAAAGGTTGCATATAACAATACATTTACAAATTTTTTTCCGCTTGCCCGCACGATATAGTATTAGTGAAGCATTTGTGAGAAACAGTGTACCGTCCTTCGAAATGTTAGTAAGAAAAAAATGTGTTCAGTTTAGAACCGCGCCTGGCTCGTAGTGACAATGTTTTACTCAGTAGAATATTTTTCAGTGCCTTGAAATTTTGTAACGAATTCGGTACCAGATGAAACCTTGTTCTCAGGGAATGACCCATAATGGATAATTATACATATACATGTACATATACTGGGTCTGCATGCCGTGGAATCTTACAATAATGGACTCATGGATCGTCGATAATCCACGATTGACTGTTCTTGATATGATTGTGAACTAGTAAAGTTTTGAGTGTTATTTTCCTTATATGGGCTGCTAGCCTGAAATAAAAACTCTGAATTGAATTGAATTGAATCGAACAATTCCTACCACTAATAACATACATTACCAATGTAACATCAAGCTTGTCCCCATGAACTTTCCTGCCTCATTGATAGACTGAAAGTCAGTCAGAGTGATAATGAATCAATCATAATTGATATCAATGATTATTGTCAATTATCGCAATAAACAACACAAGGGTACAGTTTGATTTTAAATTGAGTCGGGATCTCAACAGAAAGTGTTATTTTACCTGCGGCAGACTCACACACTCATCTTCCTATTACTTTCAGTAGCAATGTATCCTGGCATGCTCACATTTCTCGTATTATCACCGAAGCGCGCCAGCGAATTGCCCTTCTGCGTAGATTCAAATATAAACTTTCCCGCAAAGCTCTGATTAAACTTTATCTAACTATGGTTCGACCAATTCTCGAATATGGTTGTGTGCTCTTTGATAACTGTGGTCATGGACTGCCTGATCTTATTGAATCCATACAGTTTGAAGCTGCCAAAATATATACAGGTGCATTAAGGCACACATCACGTGCCAATCTCTTACGTGAACTTGGTTGGACAACACTCGCCAGCAGGAGAAAGTATTTAAAGTTACTTCTTCTTTACAAAATGTATCACAACTTAACACCCTCCTATCTCTCTCAACTAATTCCTCCTACTTATAATGCTCGAAACCTCCGCCACACTAGCTCCATACGTCCCATCAATTGCAAAATCGCTTAGACAAATCCTTCCTACCTGACGCTATCAAACTGTGGAACAATCTTCCTTCCGATATAAGAGACTCAATTTCCCTCCAAATATTCAAAACAAAACTGAAAGCAACACTACTAGCAGTGGATCATGTTCCTGTTTACAATACCCAAGGACGCAGATTTGCCAACATTTGTCATAACCAGTTTCGTCTTGGATTCTCGAGACTTAATTTTGATCTCTTTAAAGTCTTCATCATCCCACAACCTACATGTTCTTGTTCCTACCCTACTGAAGATCTGCAACATTATCTGTTCATTTGTCCAAAGTATTCAACTTATAGAATTAGACTTCTCAACTCCATCATCCCTATTATTGCTCCCGGCGTCCCCCCCGAATCTGATCATACACACAGCGAGTGACAGACTAGCTCATATTCTTCTCGTTGGTAGCGACAAATTGTCCATTCCCTTCAATATACACATTTGTGATGCTTTCCACAGATACATCGTAGATACAAGACACTTCATATCTTAGTTCTGTTATGCATAAGCAGTAATTTTAAATTGAGTAAGTCGGGACGTATATGTGCACATTCTACCTGCAGTGAACTATTTTGCTTTGTTTTGCATTTTGGTGACTACTACTACTACTGTGATTTTGTCTGCAGGGTACAAATCTGATGCATGTGTACAGCTTCTCTGTTAATTGGGTAACTTTGTTCTTGTTTTGTCCTGTGTGTTTGTAATATACATTTTGTGTGTCACTCCATGTTCTGCAGAACCCCTCGATTAGTGACATCTTGATGTACTATAGGGCGATCGAGTATGTTCAAATTAAATTATAAAATACCAGTTTATTACAATTTATTGTTAACAGATACACGTGCCCGCAAGGAGCGAGTCCGTGAAAAACAAGTCAACAACTTGAAAAGTTTTGCTTCACAGCAAACCTGCCTGGCTGTCTTCAAAATGAGAACAGTTTGAAGTGCTACAACTTGTCATTATTCGACATAATCTATATTTTGCGTGTTGGCCTAATTTGCATAAATTAAAATTCTACAACTTTGGTTCACGGTTCATTGGACGCAGTTATGTCAAAAACCTACAGATTTAAGTTAGTATGGTAATTTTACGTGTAATGGTTTTGAAGTTATTAAAGATCGATGTAGATTTTGTGTATTCGCCTTATTTGCATAAATTAAAATCCTACAACTTTGGTTCATGGTTTATTGCATACATCTATATGTCACAAAAATATAAATTAAAGTTGAAATGCCGCCTCTATCTGTAATAGTTTTGAAGTTAGTCAAGATTTGATTTTTGTGTATTCACCTAATTTGCATAAATAAAAATTCTACATCTTTGGTTCATGGTTCATTAGATGCGGCTATGTCACAGCCCCACAAATTGAAGTTGGAATGTAATAGTTTCGAAGTTATTTAAAATTTAACTTTTTTTGTATTCACCTAATTTGCATAAACTGAAATATTACAATTTTGGTTCATTGGATGCGGCTATGTCACAAACCTACAAATTGAAATTGGGAATGGCACCCGAGTCTATAATAGTTTTAGAGATATTCAACTTTAAAACCTTCCAATGCCCCTTATGAGCAGAATTAAAAATTCTACAACTTTAATTTACTGCCCATTATATTGGCAGGTGTCACAAACCTATACATGCGCATTGAAATTTTGTGTCTTTCTGTAATAGTTCGGAAGATATGAAGCTTTAAAAATTTTAATAACCCCTAATTTGCATATTTTTAAACACCATGACAATTCCAACGATATGCACGATTTCACTATCAGTCACCAAGGCAAGTTTGGTGTTTTTCAGAATGATAGTCTCCAAGAAAAAGTTCGGACAAATTTTTTATTTTATTTGGATGCCATGGACAGAAAGACAGAAGCAAAGAATTCGAGGAAAAACAATATAGTCTGGGTTCCTGCCAGAGGGATTCATATAGGACTCTGTCCTTCTTCCCAATTGTTTTCTTTTATGAATAAAATATGTTTAAACCAATATGTCCGGGTTGGCACACAGACGTAAAAATCCGCTGAGCCGATGTCGAGGGCGCCACGACGCCAATCCGGAATGAGCCCAGCATCGGCAGCTGTCTGAGCCGCCCCGACCCAGCGCCAAAACTGCCCAAACAACCGGCCGCACAACCTCCCGTTGGTTTAAACATATTTTATTGCAAAAGAAAAACAATTGTCCAACAGGCTCACTAGCCTATATGAAGGCCTCTTGTACATACAAATCGAGACAACGTAGAGATTTGGAACACCAGTTCACCAGAGGAGGACTTACAGGACAACAATGTAGGGGATACGGAAGATGGTATGATGTGTGAGCATAATAGTGTATACAATTATCATTTTTGTATGTTTACCAGCTACTAAATACAAAGTTAGATTCTAAATCTTCCACTAAGCTTTATGTAATTATGAACTGCTCAAAAATTTCTTCGTTTTGAGTTTTAGTAATCCCTTTCTTTTCAACGCCAAAATGCACAGATTTCAAGTTAAAATTACCAACGGGTCCTATTTTGGTTCGCAGCTCATTCCTCAAAGGAAGATAATGTTTACATTAAAAAAAGAAGTGATAAACATTTTCGGTGTGCGCTCCACATGAACAAGATGGCGACTCCACAACTCCAATTTTGTATAGATCACCGTTCAGCTGGCTGCAGCCCATGCGCATTCTCGTGTGAATGATGGCAATTTTCCCATCTCCAAAATAATATAATTCATTACGTTTAGGTTTGGATCGATCTAGCTCCTGTTTAAACTCATCTAAATTATCAAGACTCCTGACCGATCGAGACAGACAGTTCCACTCACGAATGGTCGATGGGAAGAAAGGGTTGTAAAGTGTACTCTTCTTTGCATCAACTGTTCGTATCTGTTTTGTTCTAGCTGAAACTGTTCCTGGTAATAGTTCACAGAGATATGTTGGAGCTATCCCATGGACAGTTTTGAACATGAGTACTAACTTGTGTTTCCTTCTGCGCTCCGCTAACCTTTCCTGTTTCGATATAATAAAAAGACTTGTGTGGGCAAAAGCCTCAGTTATGACTCGTGCTCCATCCAGCTGAATGGTTTCAAGACGGTCCTTGTTGGCCTGAGTGCATCCATCCCAGACCACACTGCCATACTCCAGGCAGGGAAGTATAAAAAATATCTACTTTTAAGGGATTTCCTGTTCAACCTGTAGTGTAAGCACTTAAGAACACCAACAAGCTGGTTAGCTTTAGCGGTAATGTGATCCACATGGGATGACCAGGTGAGATCTTTAGAAAACCAGAGCCCCAAGTGTTGTGGGTGGTTACATTTGCAAGGCTATTATTATGAAATGTCAGGTCTGGGTGATCTGTTGTATTTGACTGCTTACTTAGTACGATGGATTTAGTTTTGTTGGGGTTAAATGTGACAAGCCATTGGTTAGACCATTCGGAAACTGACTCTAGATCATGATTTAGAACATTAGCTGCTTGAGTTGGATTTTCCACCGTGATGTACAATGTTGTATTGTCAGCAAAAAGGCGAATTTCAGAGCTAACAATATCTACAATGTCATTTACCTACACAATGAACAGTAGTGGTCCTAGAACTGAGCCTTGTGGGACCCCCGTTTTGACTCTCCCCAAGATGACGCCTCACCCTGAATTACTACTCTCTGGGTTCTTCCATAAAGATAATCTTCTAACCAAGAAATAGGTGGCCCTCGGATGCCCGCTTTCTTTAGTTTGTGTATTTACCCTGGAAGATACACCCGGTCGAAAGCTTTGGTGATGTCACAGAATACGACTCGCACCTCCTTCTGAAGATCAACCGCTTGTGAAAATTGACGGTAAAGATATACAAGCTGATTGACGGTGCCATCACAAGGCATAAATCCAGGCTGATTTCAGATAGTACATAATTATCCCGTAAAAAGTGAAAAATGTGCTTAAATGCTGCACGTTCGAAAATCTTGCCGACACAGCTTAGTAAGGAGATAGGTTTATAGTTGCTGCACATTTCTGCTGCACCACCTTTATGAATTGGAGTTATATGTGCTTTCTTCCATTCGGTTGGAAACTTGCAGTTAGAAAGGGATAAATTCAATAGTTTTGTTAGACCAGAAGAAATACTGGGAGCTGCTTCCTTTAATAACAAGGGGCTAATGCCGTCTGGTCGGCATGCCTGATCAGTATCCAAGGACTTTAAAATATCTTGGACACTATCTTCATCTAAAACAATGACTTCCAAAAAGTTGACCACGTCTTGAACTTCACTAGGTGAAGTAAAAGAAGAAGAACATACATCGGACTGTTTCAGAAAGTATTCGTTAAATGCTTCAGCTTTGAATTTACTATCAGACAGAACCAAATTGTTTGATAGTAAAGAAGGTATCGATGTATTAGAGTTACCAGACATGAAGTATTTAACTGTTTTCCACAATTTTTTACTTTTGAACTGTCCATCATTTACAAGGTTGCATTGTTTGCTGTTGTAATCATCTTCGGCTTTCCTTAAGTCACTTATGTATCTATTCGGCAGTTCACGAAAATACTTCCATATATGAGGGTTTGCATTCGAGGCTTTCGCCTCTTCATGGATCCTATGAACTTTACGATTTTGGTTACCTCTTTAGGTTCAAGACAACTAGTCGTCGAAAATTGCAACACACAAAAATTCACGAAAAATACAGAAAATGGCAGCCTTAAATGTTGAACAAATTTCGACCCAGTAAGTGTCAAAAGTCCCTGTGCAATTTCAAAGCGGCTTGTCAAGTTGTTTTGGAGAAGAGTTTTTACTTTGTATATTTGGAGAGAGAGAGAGAGAGAGAGAGAGAGAGAGAGAGAGAGAGAGAGAGAGAGAGAGAGAGAGAGAGAGAGAGAGAGAGAGAGAGAGAGAGAGAGAGAGAGAGAGAGAGAGAGAGAGAGAGAGAGAGAGAGAGAGAGAGCGTATTCAATAG
This sequence comes from Hermodice carunculata, assembly GCA_964020975.1. Classification (NCBI taxonomy): domain Eukaryota; kingdom Metazoa; phylum Annelida; class Polychaeta; order Eunicida; family Amphinomidae; genus Hermodice; species Hermodice carunculata. The sequence continues at coordinate 39,318,478 of OZ026618.1, forward strand.
AAATTTATGCATCAATCCATAAGATCCGGGACTGGAAAAAGAGAGTAAATAAAATCAGGGATACACAACAACACCTAGTGAACAACTTGTGTGACCCTCCCACAGGGTACATTTCTATTAAGTTTTTGCTCAATCTGATTGCCTGTATTGGAAAAGACGAAAGCACGTCTCAAGAATTTGCCTTTGTCAGGACACAGATAGATTTCCATTTTTGAAAGAGTGCATCAGAATGTTTTCTTCCCGAAGACAGTGTGTTCCAAAATTATAACCCTCAAAACTTTTTCGCATATGTTTCGAATTACTTTATGGCGAAATGGTCTTAAAGCCTCCACCCCAAAAGGGGGAGGGGGTGGGGGGTGGGGGTGGGGGTGGGGGTGGGGAACGAGTGCTGAAACTTCGCCTTCTGTGGGATCGCAGTAGCTGGATTGAGCAGCGAGTTGTGTTTCTGTAATTTACAAGCAGATGATATGCCATGAAGGTATTTCGCGATTGCAATTGTCCTTTGCATGAACTGTATTTGCCAATTGGGTTCTTCCAATGTAGAAATAAGAAATGAAGTCTTGTCAAAAGTATTAGGAAGTAGTAATAGAGGAACATACATATGTTGTGTCTTGGTGGTATTGATGCCTAATAATTTGCCTGCAGTCATATATCACGTGAAATATACACCTTATTGTATTCTGTCATGATGACATCATGTACAGACATTTTTCTGACAATGTGAATCCGGCAGGCTTATGGAAAAAAAAAAACACAAATACAAACAAACGATGGCTATTGAAGCCGCGGGAAACGATAAGGACGAGCCTTTTACTGACTTATTTATCAAACGATCGAGGTATGTCGTTTCAGTTGTCTTTCTTTGCTGCACAGTCTGAAGATGCCCTCTCGTGGAGACCGCATAAACTAAACGAGAATCTGCTTTGGAGAAATCATGAACATTGCCACGGACCCTCAAGGGTCTTTGATATTACTCACGTGGTAAAGCAGTAGCTTGTATGTGGCACCAGTGCACTTGGTGCAATATACTGTATTCCTTTATTTAAAGTATAGCACAAGCGTATACTTGCACGGTTACATAAACAATGAATCACTGCTCTGTTGTGACTTGTAAGTGAATGTTTCTAAGACACTGCGCAGAAAAGTATGCTACCACCAGAGGCTGTGTTGGGACCTCCGGAGCTTCTTGGGGGGCGAGGAGGGGGAGGGGAGCAAGGAAGTCTTATCCAAGAACAGATTTTTATCGATAAAAAACGTGATTACAGTCGATGAATCAAGCGCAGAGTTGTTGACTTTCTACGTGTCAAATAAAGATAAACTAAAATAAGAGGCAAGCATACATGATGCAGAAAAGGAGAATATCTAGCAGATGTCACAAAATTAATATTCCTTAATTATACGCCGCACCCCAAAAAATACAGCACATCAAGTACAAGATATACATGACGTGCAAGAATGGATCCCACAAGCCTTCCCACATATTCAACACCGCAGGTCTGGAACACAGCGTTGCATGGCCCTGAACAATTTTGCGAGGACCTCTGTTGGGCAATAACGTTGCGCCAGACAAAAGCTAATATTTTCAGTATGGGTTCGGTCATTGAAAAGCCTGCATATTCTTTGTTCATCTTGCTCTGTTCGGATGTAACTTTAATATTTGAATGGGAAACGGCTATGAATGCAAAAACATGTTATCTTATTTTATGTATATTTTAAAAAAATATTTGTTAACCAAAATACGTTTAACAGATAATGTTTGAAAATGCCAGGTGAGCCTGGAAGATAATAAGCGGTCTGCAGCCCAAGTATTCCAGGCTCTGAAATATGTTCTGGTAGTTACCCGCTGCAGGCAACTACCTGAACATATTTCGGAGCCTGGAATACCTGGGCGTGCATCTTTCATCTTGGCTCTTGATCTTACCTTAATATGTAATGAAGACAATTCGCACCAAATTTAAACTGCACGAGTTTTTTTTGTTTTTGTTTTTAACCTCCTAATTAGACATAGTTATCTCTTAGTTACGAGATAAGAAAGTATATTGGGTTAGGGCTAATAAGTTACCGCGTGATATTCTGATTGATTTATTAAAATAAATAAATAAATAAATAAATAAATAAATAAATAAATAAATAAATAAATAAATAAATAAATAAATAAATAAATAAATAAAATAAAAAATCCAACATTTGACGTGTGTGTATTTGCGTTCATTACTTAGCTTAACCATTGTGATGTGAATAGTTTTTTTTTCTACGTTTTTTCTATAGAGAATTTTTAGAGTAAATCAGTTTTCGCTTCATTAAAATAAGGAAATTCGTTTTAGAAAAATCTCCATGTGAAACAGACATTTTAGAGCAGATACCTTTTGTCAGTAGTTCAAGATAAAGAGGTTAATACGGTCTATTGACTGCCATGTTTATTTTGAAAGTATTTTGCTGATTTCTCAGATTGCATTGGGCCTAGCTCTGCTAGCTACATTTGGAAACATGAAAGACAACATATGTCTTCCGAAATGTATCCCTATCTCAAGATGAGCAAACTATCCAAAATGAGTTCGACATTGCCGTAAACATCACAATTGATGACTCTTTTTGTTAATTTGGGAAGGAAATGCACAAGAAGGCCTTGAACAGTTTTATCATTGAAACCTGGATGCACTTAGCTATTGCCCTCAAGTTACATTCTCTCGCTGTTTGCTTCCACACAGACCAAGTTCCATGTTTAACTCTACTACGCTAAATATGCCCATCATTGACAGGATTTTGTACGGAAGCGTATTGGTGTCAACCTAATCTCTGTTTTTTTTTTTTTTTTTTCGTTATAAACATATTTTATTCATGCTATAACGAGAAAAAGGTATTGTTATTTCGACTTTTCTCCTTTTCATAAAAAGAAAAAGAACATGTTATTTCAGGTTTTTCTTGTTATAACAAGAAAAATCTTGTTATTTATCACAAGAAAAAATCTTATATCGCCTCTTTTTCTTGTTATAACAAGTAAAATCTTGTTATAACCACATTTTTGTAATAACGAGGAAAAATCTTGTCATTTCACTTTTTTTTCGTTTTAAGAAAAAATTTTGTAATTTCAACTTTTATCTTTTTAGAACAAGAAAGTCTTATTTCAAATTTTCTTGTTATAGCAAGAAAAAATCTTATTTCAACTGTTTTTTTTGTTCTAACAAAAATCTTGTTATCACAGAATTTACTCTAATTTTGATGCTTTGTCCGGTCAACACGGTTGTTTATAGGCACTAAAAAACAGAGTAGCAATCTTCAACCATCCGCTTTTGAGCTTACTTATCAAAAGCTCACCCAAAGCGAATTTCTTTTCTATTGCAATGTGGTTGGCCACTCCTTTAAAAAAAAGAGGTCGACGGGAGAAGAAAAAGATAACACAGAACACACAAAGTAAAATTTTTGATTTTATTCATTTGCTTCGAGCCGTCTCTTTTGCAGTCACACGGGATTTAACCATATTCCTACATTCAGAACAATATAGCCAGTCTTTTAGCACACTTTTTTCGGTTTTAAGCATTGTCCCCTTTTTTGTTTGATGGTTAAACATGCACATGTTTCCACTTATGGCGAAGCTTGGTCTTCTTTGTTGTCCTTTGTTGCAGATGCAGTGGTTGGTAGCTTAGCTTGCATAGTTATTCGTTTGTTGTCTTGAGGTATACTGGTTTACAGTCATAGAAAAGGTACGAGATGCACCGAGTCGTAATTTAGGAAAAGATCAGCAAAAAAGCATTTTTCCATGTCAGATGGTTGCGTCACAGACAAACTACCTAAAGTAACATTGCACTCATAACACAATTGTTTCATAGAAACAAAACGTTACTTCGTGCAAGACTCTATCTGGTAGAAAGAATATTTACGGGACTCGGGGATAGAGAGAGAAAGAGAGTTCATTGTTCACACTGCGTGGCAATACTGGAACGGTGGCTTGAAAGTCAGGTGGATTATGCAGCCTCACCCTCACCTTCTTCTTCCTCCTCATCAAATTCACCCTCCTCTTCAGCAGTGGCATCCTGGTATTGTTGGTACTCAGACACCAGATCGTTCATGTTGGACTCAGCCTCTGTGAATTCCATCTCGTCCATGCCTTCACCAGTGTACCAATGCAAGAAAGCCTTGCGACGGAACATAGCAGTAAACTGCTCGGAGATGCGCTTGAACAGCTCCTGGATGGCGGTGCTGTTGCCAACGAAGGTGGAGGACATCTTGAGACCACGTGGTGGAATGTCACACACAGCGGTCTTCACGTTGTTGGGGATCCATTCAACGAAGTAGCTGCTGTTCTTGTTCTGTACATTCAGCATTTGTTCGTCTACCTCCTTCATGGACATGCGGCCACGGAACATGGCTGCAACAGTGAGATAGCGGCCGTGACGAGGATCACAGGCAGCCATCATGTTCTTGGCATCAAACATCTGCTGGGTGAGTTCTGGGACAGTAAGGGCGCGGTACTGCTGGCTACCACGGGATGTAAGAGGAGCAAAGCCAGGCATGAAGAAGTGCAGACGTGGGAAGGGGACCATGTTCACTGCCAGTTTGCGGAGATCAGCATTGAGTTGACCAGGGAATCGTAGGCAAGTTGTAACACCAGACATTGTGGCAGAGACCAGATGGTTGAGGTCACCATATGTGGGTGTGGTCAGCTTCAGGGTACGGAAGCAGATATCGTAAAGAGCCTCGTTGTCAATGCAGTAGGTCTCATCTGTGTTCTCTACAAGCTGATGGACTGACAGCGTGGCGTTGTATGGTTCTACAACGGTGTCGGATACCTGAAAGCACGGGAAACAAACGTTTTGAATATCTGTGTATGGATCACAAAAAAATTTGAAAAAAAAGAGAAAGAGAAGATCAATTTTCAGTGTTGAGGACAAAAGTACAATACCTAAAGACCAATTGGGGGGTGGGGATCGAACATAGTCTTAGTCATTATGCTTCATAACTAGTTACAGTTGGAAAAATATAATCGGCTACTAATGTTGCCAAAGTATTCTCACCATGACCCCAAGGTATTACTGAGCTAACACGATTTCTGCCACAAATAATGAAATGTAATTTTTCCGTGAAAGGGCGTGCTCCATAAGTTCAGGAGACTTGTTAATGCGAATAAAAGTGCTGAAATTGCTATAGAAATCACCATTCCGTTTATTATATATATATATATATATATATATATATATATAATCAATTTCACACAACAAAATTTGTGATAGTTGACTGATTCTCCACGACTGCAGCTTAAGTATCTTTTTGACTCCTACTTTACAGGACTTTAATTCCACGAAATACATACTTTCCTTATCTCTCATTCAGGCCACAGAGAATGACAGAATGGAATTTTAATTTGATACCGTAAGGTACCATATACATCTAAAATATCAGTAGTGACCAGAACACATTTTTGTGTGTGATAGGTTGAAATGCTCACCACAGCTTATCTTAGTCGACCTACCTTTGGTGATGGCACAACGGAGAATGTGTTCATGATTCTGTCTGGGTACTCCTCACGGATCTTGCTGATGAGAAGTGTTCCCATACCAGAGCCGGTGCCGCCACCTAGTGAGTGTGTGAGTTGGAACCCCTGAAGACAGTCGCAGCTTTCTGCCTCCTTTCGGACAACATCCAGAACAGAGTCCACAAGCTCAGCGCCCTCTGTGTAATGTCCCTTGGCCCAGTTGTTACCAGCACCGCTTTGACCAAAGACGAAGTTGTCTGGTCTGAAGATCTGTCCAAAAGGACCGGATCTGACAGAGTCCATGGTGCCGGGCTCAAGATCGACTAGGACGGCACGGGGCACATATTTGCCTCCTGCAATACAAGATGGAGAAATCAGAAGCACTCTTCGCTGTTCAACATTTTTTAAAGCAGTCAATCCTTTCTATATACAGTAGTACCTGTCACGAAAGACCACCCTAATGAGAGATTACCTGCCTTTTATGAACACTTTTAATATACTTTTTGCAGTACTTTTCTTATTTATACCTCTCATGAGAGACCACCTGTCTTATAAGACCACACTTTGTTCCTCCCTGGGGGTGGTCTTTGGTGACAGGTACTACTGTACCATTAGTTGAAACTTAATGGAAAAGCAACTCAATTTTCTATTTATGTAATGCAACCCTTTCCCACTTAGGTGTATCATTTATCGTTTGTTTGTTTTTCACCCCCTTTTTCCACACGCACTGACCTGCGTAACATATTCGGTGCACACGGGACTTTGTTTTGACCTCTGTGTTAACTCAAAATACACGTTTGATGGATGTTTTTGGACAAAATAAGTTTGAAGAATTTTGATCAGGCTATAACAAACTCTTATTCTTTTATTTCCATGAAACAGTATATTTGTGAATGTTGCACTGGTTGAAAGCTGCAGTTTCAAATTGATTAAACACTCCACGGCTTTCAGTTTTCTGGGCGGGAGAAGAAGAGTAGATCGCATATAGAGTATGTTTTGTAGGGACGGACCAGCGACTTTGGTCATCATAATTTACTTCACCAATAAAAGGGATATCAAGGGTATTTCGTTGTGCGTACTGGGACATTTCAATTTTCGAACCAGCCTACTGGAAACCCTCTTATTTTCTGTACTTTGTGCTGCCTATTATGATTTGGAGCCTTCTTATTTTCTGTACACTCTACTTGGTCAATATTATTTCCTACACCAGGATACCTGGACCCTCCCTTATCCCCTTTCAGTAACACAAGGTAATATTTTAATTTTGTTGCGTCAACTTTAGTGTGCGTGGAACTAACTGTGTACGTTAATACTTGGAGACGGCAGATTAATTTTAATGCAATACCAATCCGTCGATATAATCTGCCTAAACATCAAAGATTTGATATCAATGAATATTCTTACCCAAGATAATCCAGGAGATTAAGTCTAACTGATTGATTCAACAATGCACTTAGAAACGAAATCAGCTTTTTACAGCAATGCCATTTCTGTTATATCATGGATACAATTGACAGATTTAACATGAGCGACCACTCTTGTCCCCAAAATATTGATTTACCTGTAGCCTCGTTGTAGTATACGTTGATGCGCTCCAGTTGAAGGTCGGAGTCGCCATGGTATGTTCCAGTGGGGTCAATTCCGTGTTCGTCGGAGATGACCTCCCAGAACTACAAGAAATTGATTTATATTTATACGTTAAAATATATATTTGGAACTACATACTTGTTTGCTGACATTCGTCTCTTAAAGTTTATGACGTAGATGTAATTTGTTTTTAGATTTCAAACTTTTAAAGCGATACCAATTAATATAAACGATGGTCTGAGGGTTCACCCAGAGAAGTTGCTTCATAGAAATCTTGCCAAAAGCTAGAGATATGGCTACTTATATTTGCAAAATGTTGTAAGCGCCATTCTTTGTAGCACGGTGTGTTTTCCACCTGCGTTACAGGCAGACCAGCAGTTGTTCAAACAGAGTGGGGAGCCACTCATGGCGGCCATTGGTTACCAGGGACGCTCTTCACCGTAACCATGGCGTCATCGATCAAAATTGACATGTATGGTACAGGCACATAACTTTCGCAGGAAATTTTGAATTAAAAAAAAAAAAAAGAGAGAAAGATAAAAAAAGAAAAAAAGAGGAATATCTTTTTTTACCTTAGCACCGATCTGGTTGCCGCATTGGCCTGCCTGGATGTGGACGATTTCACGCATGTTGACTGGCTTTGTTGGTAGGAACTGTGGTCCTGTGTGCTCTCAGGCTTTTTTTGCTATGTGGCGGTTGCTATCAATCAGGCCCTATTTATTGATCACGATGCCAATTCACGCATCAAAGTACACGAAACCCTCTGCGATGACATCATAAAGACGGTATATGATTGGCTGATCCCATATCCAACAACATATGCCAAGAGACCGCAACAAATTAGGTCCAGGCTTGCAAAAGAACATGAGAATGCTACTTATTTTAAGATGGTTTAAATCACTTTAATGCAAAAAATGCAGGGAACTTTGTCAAAATAAACAACAGGAAAATGAAGGACAGGAACCAAATTCAGAAATAGCTATGTTTATCATGTTACTACATTATCATTTCAACTTTGATTCAGTACGCTTGGATGAGTTCATTAAATGACGATTGTTATGGTATAACTGGTAAGAGTAACAATCTACATATGAATTGTTCAAAGTATAAACTGTGAAGTAGGTGGCATTGTGACAGCTACCTGGGCACAGTGGGTGAACAAGGCGCCCTCGCTTGACCGGCACAAACATGACTTAAACTTAGGGCAGGCCATGTACTTGGGCACCAGCCGTCAAATCATATTTTTCCGTTACTCTTCAAGAAAAAAGCTAGTTACACGAATATATTAAATATCATATCGGTATATTATACACATACATGTATGAATGCGACAAACTTCATTTTTACAGTGACCACTGTAGCCGGGAACTGCGAAATCATTGACGGACGATGTCTGTAATCAGGCAAGTGGCTTACACGGTAACTCGGTTTCCTGGTGTTAAAATCTCAATTGATCTTATTCAGCTATTTTTAGTATACATCAGCGCAATACCCAACTGTCTGATAAACATTCAAGGACTGAAAAATGCACATATCTATTTTAATTCATCACATTTACGCATACATTTCTGGCCAGATGAGCAAAAATAATTACATAAGATTAGTAAATTTTTACATGAAGGTTTCAAATTATTATAATCTGGTCCTCCACGGTTTACATAACTTCAATTTGTTACTCCATTATTATATTCTTTATTTCAAACTGGTCTGCATTTATTTATTTTTGATAATACCTGCCACCATTGTAAACATCTAATGTATATGATCTTGGCCTACACCTCGGGTAGAGGTCACGGCATAATAAATGAATTGAAATTGAATTGAACTTCATGTTGCTCCTACTTCCAGACCACAAATTCGTTTCACGATAATCTTCAAAATATACTGTCAGCCACAAATATGTATTTACTTACGAGGACAAAGATCCTAATACTTTGCTCCTTTCTTTCTATGGCGTTGTTTACTGTAAATTGCTTTATTTTGGCGTGTTTAAATTTTCACGGTTTTTCTATTTTTGAAATTTCACTGTATTTTTAATTTCACTATTTTGGACATAATTCCTATTCAAACAATGTTAAAATACTATTTCACTGTGTTTTTATTTTCACGGTTTTGTACCATCAGCGAAACAAGCGAAAATAAGAATACAGCGAAATTAAAGCAATTTACAGTATTCATGTTTTTATATACTTGAATTTTCCGTATCATTGGCAGAGTTAATCTGAATTCAAAAAGACTTTTAGAATTGAACAGTTGTAAGTTTGAGTCTACTTTCGTGGTGTAGGTTTCAAAGTGATTCAGCATACCATACAACCATTGGTGATCGATCTGTATGCACATTGTCGTGCAGTAATCACGGAGAAGTAATATGAGTAGCCGAGGGAACAATATGTGGCCCAGACCGCCTTGTACAAACGTAATTAAAGTGTGTGTGTCAGCACACACTTTTCTGTTTTTCTAGGAATTCTTTATTTCTTTCTTTCTTTCTTTCTTCTTTCTTTCTTTCTTTCTTTCTTTCTTTCTTTCTTTCTTTCTTTCTTTCTTTCTTTCTTTCTTTCTTTCTTTCTTTCTTTACAGGCAAATTTGTCCGACATTTCATTTGAAAAGTATAACACGTAGAAACTCCAAACTTGGCACAATTATACTTCTATAGATAAAGTCTGGCCTTTTTATAATGAGAGGTCATGCTTTTCAAAATTATGCAAATGAGGGCTAATTAAAGTTTTAAACCATCAATATGTTATATAGCTGTGGAGCTGGCTCTGCTATGTGTCTGCCACCCCACCAAACACACATGACCAGTGACAGTGTATGATTGGTATCAAATGGCCAGCGTATTCCAAAGTCCCGGCAAGTGCAACCACATCAAAATAAACCCTACCCTTTCCTCCTGAAGTTTATGTGTATTTTATTACCCTCAATAGATTTCACTCATAATCCACAGCCTTTATCAACATCGTAAGACCTGTGGGATATTTTTACAGGGGTGTCACATCTCAATTAAACTACAAACAAGCCATAATCCTGGTATATATTTTACAAGATGCGACACCAAAATGACCCTTTGAAAATGTGGCATCCCTTGACTCATTCAGGACAGAAGTCTTCATTTAATGTCAGTAAAATTTGTATCAAAGGGATATACTGAGTATTCTTATCTTTTAAATTAGGGGGTTCTGATTTAAAATTTCTGACAATCATAATAGAATATAATATCTGCTCATGATTTGTGATATTCTGACCTTTTTTATTTGTTTCACACATTGTATTAGCACTGCAAATTTGAAAGAATTAGCAAAGAGCATATCCTTTGGGTTCATCACTGAATGAGTTAATTTTGTCATATAAACATTGGCTGCATTGATTGAATGGCTATGTCTGTTTGGTAATTTAATTATAAGTTAATGTTTTCTTTTTGGACACCAGTCAGTTCAGTGGCTCTTAAAGAAAACATTTTGGGCTACATGATTTATATACAATTACACAGTCCAGGAAATGCTCTGAAAGATTCCCGCTCATGCAGTCTATCATTAAAGTGTGTGTGTGTGTCAACACACACTTTTCTTTCTTTCTTTCTTTCTTTCTTTCTTTCTTTCTTTCTTTCCTTCTTTCTTTCTTTCTTTCTTTCTTTCTTTCTTTCTGACTGAATTTGAAATTTTCAATCTTGAATATCTTCAACAGTATAATGGAGATGTCATTCCAACTTCTACTAGGGGGTTGTTGACCATTGGCATCTAATCACCTAATGAATTAAAAATAAAAGTTGTAGCAATTTAAATTATGTTAAAAAGCACCATTAGAAATTTTAAATCTTGAATAACTTCAAAGCTATAATAGATAGAGATGCCATTCCAACTTCTACTCCTGCTTTATTGAATAATTGTAGATTGCCATACCAATATGCTTTGAAGACACACACACTGATTTGCTATGCAGCAAATCATCTTTCCTAGTTCTACAGCTGATTCCCTACTCCGAGCTGTTCACTGTGACCTGTTGCTATTAACTACA